>CBVK0100097056.1:0-34593 GCA_900067695.1 Picea abies | reverse complement strand
TCTTCCGATCTCACAGATATCACTAATGATGTTATAGATGGAAAATTGGTGGAACAAAAATCTTCCTTGCCTTCAAGGGATTTGGTAATAGTAAATGACATATAAAGGGAGAGGGTTCCTTTGAACTTGAATGGAGAAATTATGACAAGCACTCATACTTGAAGGCATTGATATCCTATCAAGCCTAGAGGTCTTTTAATAGGACTCAAAGCTGCAGCTATCGTAAGGTATGGCCTGTCCTTATGTGTGTATGGTATGATGTCAAATAGCAGGGGGGTTAACAAGATCAAAGAGTAATGATGAATCTCTAAGTCTCGTCCAGGGTCCATCATTGTTGATGAAAATGAGGACAAAGATACCTCGACATTCTTGGAAAACTGAAGTTAGTGTTGATAGGAATGACAATGCAACTACAAAGGACAAAGTGTTCCTTGAAATCATGTGAGGGTAAACTAGATACTAAATTTCAAATAGGGGATAAATTTTGATCATTTTTATGAGGTCAAAAGGGTTGGTGAGGATGTAGTTGAAGACTTCCATTGGGTGGATCATAGTTGATGATTGACAGTACTGGCAATAAAAAAACCAACTAGACACATGATAATCTAATACCGGGGGGATCATCAGATATGGTGATTGATTATCAAATTGGAACTAAGGATTAATGAATGGGATAGGTATTTGAGAGAGGCAACTCTGGGGATCACAGTGAGGAGTACTATGATACATGAGATGTTGCAAACAACTAGGATTATGCAACCATAGGGGACTCGGTGTTAATGCTTCGACCAAGGGTGACTAGGATTGTTTCAAAAGGAAAATAAACTCCATTAGGTGCTATGGTACGAGTATAATTGATTCCAATATAAAAATGTGTTTTTTACAATTGAAAATGAATGAAATAATGTAAAAAAATGGTTTAATTACAAACATAGAGATGGGTTCCCTAGGCATATGATCAAATAACTCAATCATATGAGGTGAGAGTATTAAGAGTGAATTGGGAGGGGTGCCCTTTAGATGGGTCTCTGTGGGGGTAAGAGAATGATGAGTTGGAATGTAGATGGTATATAGATATTGGGGGAGATAAAAGGCCAATGAAAATGAAGTAGTACATTCTATTGAAACTCACAACAATACTGAGAGGGGGGGTCAATAATATTGCATTAACCTTCTGTATTTTTCTTTATTTTAAACCAATTAATTTATTTATAAAATTGTGCACTTAATCACAAATGCAAGAAGAAATCAAAATAGACATATAATTTTCTTAGAAGTGCACACTTAATGGCATATACAAGCATAAACAAATAGCACATTGAACATAATGAAAAAATATTTTTACGTGGAAACCCGATCCGAGAAAAAACCATAAAATATCTTCTTTATGTTCTTCTACAAGCACCAACTTACAAACTATAATTTTCAGCTCAACATGCACCCACCTATCGTAGATAACAAGGACACCAATCCTCTCAGGCACCAACCTATCATAGATAATGAGAAAACCAATCCTCTTAAGCACTAACCTATTACATATATTGAGGACACCTATCCTCAGTGACATTTGTCTGACCCTAACACCATCCTTCCATTGTGAGTTCAAAAAAACTGTTATATTGCGAACAAAATTTGACCACATCAAAATCCTGTCAGTTACAATTTTTTCTAAGTAAAGTATGACAATTCTATTGTGGAAAAAATTTGACCACATCAAAATCCTGTCAGTTACACTGTGGACAAACTTTGATGGTTACATTATTGACAAATTTTTACCACATCAAAATATGATTAGTTATATGTGGACAAACTTTTGTTAGCAGACATTCTTTGACTAAATAAAACAGACCAAATATTCCTTGTTTTACAAAATTGTTCATTGTCACAACAATTCACATTATGTTTTACAGAGCATCTGCTACGCAGATAGATTAAGCGTACAAGACTCAAGTCACAAGTCTTCATCCTATTGCATTCCACTCCATTGCTTGTTGCACTACTTTTGTCTCATCATTCTCTTCTGCGCTATTAGTTACATTGGCTCAAGGCACCTTGCAGAATTTCTTCTGCACAAATTTCACCCATTCGGTCATACTATAACAGTCCATTCCATCACACTGTCACATTCCATTCCATCGCACCATCACACCATTCTAGTCCATTCCATCACACCATCGCAGTCCATTCTATCTCACCATCTCACCATCAGATAATCATAATCCATTCTATCACACCGTAGCAGTCCATTCCGTTGCATTGCCACGCTGTCACATTGTTGCAGTCCATGAACTTGTTTACCTCAATGACAACATATGATCAACAAGCACCCCCTATGTCATTGATGGAAACTCTACTATTGAGTTGCTCCCCCTGTCAGTGTGTTCCTATGGTGTTCACTCGCCCTTTTTGTATGCTCCTCTTTGTTGCAACTATGTTTTTGTCCCCCTTTGACATCAATGGCAAAGGGATCTTCCCTACTAACTGCACAAATTCTAAGAGTGACTTCCCTATCTAAATGTTGTATTTCATGCTACTCAAATTCCTGTGCTACTCCCCACGAGGCTAGACGAGTCTTTCAACAACCTCTAACATGTCACGAAGGTTATGCACCTTAATGAGGAGTGGGAAGGATTCCTAGATTCTCTATGAGGTAATCAAAGGGGTCTCTAGGTAATGGATTGGTAAAAATGTCTGCAATTTGTTCCTTGGAAGGAACATACTCTAATTTGACCACGCGATCTTGAAGTTGTTCTCTGAGAAAATGATATTTGATGGGGATATGCTTAGTCTTAGAGTGTTGAACATGATTTTGAGAGAGATTAATATCACTAGTATTGTCGCGCATAATAGAGAGAAGATGATCATAGAGTACTTGAAAGTCCTCGAGATTGTTTTTAATCCATAATACTTGAGCACAACATGATGTTGCAACTATATATTCGGCTTCAACTGTAGAGAGATAAATGAAAGTTTGTTTCTTGCTGAGCCAAGAGACTAAACAATGGCCAAGGAAAAATGCACCTCCACTGGTGATTTTTCTATCATCAATACTGCTAGCCTAGTCTGCATATGTATAAGCTCTGAGAACTAGATCCGTGTCTTTTTGATACCACAAGCCATAATAAACAGTGCCCTGCAAATATATAAATATTATTTTAACTGCAAGAACATGAGTTTCCTTAGGACTGGCTTGAAATCTGTCTACTAGACCTACTTCTTGTATGATGTCAAGTCTTGAAGTTGTGTGATAGATTACACTACCTATCATAGACATGTACATGTTTTGATCTAATTTTGGAGCATCGTCATCCTTGCTGAGCTTACAACTAGTAGTCATAGGAGTGCTTATTGGTGCACAATTTTCCATACCAAATTTATTCAAGATTTCCTTGAGATGTTTACTTTGAGAAATGAAAATTCCCTTTTCTGATTGATGAATTTGTAATCCAATAAAGAAGGATAGTTCTCCTAACATGGACATCTCAAACTCTTGCTGCATTGCAACTACAAACTTCTTACTCATTAATTCAATGTTAGTGCCAAAAATAATATCATCAACATATACTACAATGATTAACAAATCATTACCTTAAGCTTTGATGTATAACCTACTTTCCGTAGTTCCGTTTTTGTATCCTTTTTGGTGCAAATATCTGTCTAATCTGTAATACCAAGATCTTAGAGCCTGTTTTATCCCATACATGGCTTTCTTTAATTGGTAGACATAATCCTTTTTATCAATTAGCATAAATCCTTTTGGTTGCTCCACATAAACTTCTTCCTCAAGGTCACCATTTAAAAATATCGTTTTGACATCCATCTGGTAGAGTTTGAATTTTCTGTAGCATGCAAGAGCCAAAAACATCCTGATAGCTTCAATTCTTGCAACAAGGGAAAATATTTCTTCAAAGTCCACACCTTCTACTTGAGCATAACCTTTGCATACTAGTTTGACCTTGTTTTTGACAATATGTCCATCTTAATTCAACATGTTTCTATATACCCATTTAGTTCCAATCAAATTCTTTCCATTTGGTCTTGGGACAAGATCCCAAGTATTATTTTTCTCTATTTGGTCTAGTTCTTCATTCATGGATTTGACCCAGTGGTCATCCTGACTTACTTGTAGAAAATTTTGGGGTTCAAACCTGGATAATAGTGCAAAGTTTGCAGGGGTAGATGTATCTATAAGTTTTCTTCTAGTTTGTACACATGTTTCTTTGTTTTCGAATCTGAATTTATGGATGATGTTTTTGAACATACCTTGATGGTGTCTTTGGTTGTGATGTTTCCATTCTTGCTTTTTCTTCTGAATATTCTTGTTCTTGTTTCTCGTCCATTCCATTGTCTTGTAACCCATTGCTAATTGGTTCATAATATTGCTCATTATGGTGTTGATGTGTCACTAAATGAAGTGGTCCCTCATCTACCTTTACATGTATGCCTTCAATTATCTTATGAATCCTTTTGTTGTAGCACTTGTATCCTTTACTTTTGGAGGACTAACCTAGAAAAATTACTTCATCAACTCTAGAATCAAACTTACTTAAGTTGTCTTCATTTATTTTAATATAGCATTTGCTTCCAAAATTTTTGAAGTTATTTGTTGATGTTGGTCTTCCATTCCATAGTTCATAAGGTGTTTTGTCGTTGTTTACTCTTATGTGTGCTCTATTGAAAATGTTTACAACAATTTGAACAATTTATGCCCAAAAGGTGTTGGGTACTTCTGATTCATCAAGCATGGCACTAGCCATTTCTTGAATTTCTTTGTTCATCCTTTCCACTAATCCATTCTGTTGAGGGGTTCTGGAGATAGAAAACTATCTCTTGATCCCATTTTTTGCACAAAAACTGTTGAATTCATCTGAAGTGAATTCTCCTCCTCCGTCTGACCTTAGGCATTTGATTTTTATGTCGATTTCATTTTCTACCTGTACTTTGAATATTTTGAATTTTTCAAAAGCCTTGAATTTATGCCTCAATAGTCCAACTCAAGCCATCATGGTATAATCATCAATTAACAAGATGAAATATATTTCACCTTGAGGAGATTGTGTACTCGTAGGGACATAGAGATCTGTATGAATTAATTCAAGAGGTAGAGTGGTGAAGTGTTCTCTTTCTTTGAATTGAACTCTTGATTTTTTTTCAAACTGACATGACTTGCAGATAGTATTCTCGGGTTTGGTATGTTAGGCATATCTCGCACATCATATTTTATTTCTAGATTAACAAGCTGATTAAAACTAATATAACCTAGTATTTTGTGCCAAAGCAAACTGTCATCAGTTTTACCAATGCAACATTTTTCTTTTCCTTCATCTAGAACATACATATTCCATGAATTTTTGTCTGCCTTTACGACAATCTTCCCTGTATTTTCATCCATTACCTTACAACCTCTTGAATGAAAAAAAAACATTGTTTCCTTGGTCACACATTCGACTTACACTCAATAAGTTATGTTTTAGACCATCAACCTACAACAATTTTGTGCTTTGGTCTTTCTCCCTTTATGTTAATCTAATACAATAATTACTTTTCCTCTAATTCTGGCTAGAGAATTGTTTCCAAATGTGACATTACCACCTTTTTCTTCAGTTATGAGGTCAAAATTACTTTTGTCTCCTTTCATGTGCTTGGAGAAACCACTGTCAATGTACCATTGATTTTCTTGATTTTTGGCATATAGAGCTAGTCCACAATTTTCTCTATTTTTGTTTTTCTTCCTCCAAACCCTGGTACAATATTCTTGTCTATATTTCTTAAAGATAGGTAGAAACTTGCTTTTGCATTGACTTGCCTTGTGTCCAAAATTATTGCATATGTGGCAGTCATGGTCATTCAATAAAGCAGAGAAGGAATTATTGAAGGAATTTTGAGCCATAGCCTTTTAAGGTTGGCTAAATCTTGTTCCTTCATTTATGTTATATCTAGAAAGCCTGCAACTTACACCATTATGTTCAAAATTTCCACAAGAGAAACAATATCCATAGAAAAAATTTGGATTCCTTGGAGTGAAAAACTTACTTGTGGGAATCGATCTTTGTCTGCCAACTTGATAATACTCAAAAGAAATGGGTGGTTGTTGCTTCTTTTTTTTGTAATATGGCTGATCTAGTTTTGATTGCTTCTTTTCATATTTTTCTTTGTTAGGATTACTGTTGTTTCCCTTGAGAGCATTTGCATAACTTGTAGGTTTATCATTGGTTGACATGTTGGTGCTTGACTCACCTTTGAAAATTGTTATACTTTCCTTATATCTCAACCCTGTCTTTTCATCTAGTGATCTCTAATTGCTTAGAATGTTATCTAGAGTTTCATATCCTTTTATGAATTTTATTTGAGTCTTGGATTTCTCTAGTTCTTTTCTTAAGACAACTATTTATGCTTTTAGTTTGTCGTAGATATTCTCCTTTTCTTTTATCTGATTTATCAATACTTCTTCCTTTCTTTTGGATTCTTCTAGTTGAATTTTTAAGATGACTATTTCTTCACTAATATTATTGTCTTTGTCTTTGTCTCTGTAGACCTACAATTGTTCTTTTTCTTGAGCTGAGATATTTCCTCTAGAGAACTAATGAGTTCTCTTTCCATATCTATTACAACTTCACACTCTTTTGTGTCTGTTTGATCATATTTTTGTTGTTCCAAAGCCATGAATTTTTTTTCATCCTGAATTAGATCTGGCTCATCTTCTTCTTCGTTAGAGTTGTTATTATCCTCCTTTGAATAAAAACTATTCCTTTTAAAATTGAGAGGTTTATCCTTACCTTTTCTTTCCTTTTCATTGGTGCTATTTCCTTGAAAAGGACATTTAGAAGCAAAATGACAAACTTTACCACAATGAAAGCATTTAAATGGTAACATACCTTTATATTTTCCAAAGCCTGTCTTCAATTTTCTTTCAAAATTAGATTATTATTCATCTGAGAAGTGTTCTGATGAATCTTTATATTGGGATGTTAATGATTTGACTGATGCTTTGAAGACTACGTCCTTTATATATGGCTGATATTTCCTAGTTCTCATCTCATAAGTAGTAAGAATTCCATGGAGCCTATCCATAGTTAGTTTGTCTAGTTCATGCATTTCTTCTATTGATGATACCTTTACATTAAGTCTCAAGGGAATAGATATCATTACCTTATGAACTACCATAGCTTCTTTAATTTCTTCTCCTATCCCTTTCATGGTGTTTACAGTCTCATCCAATTTGAGAAAGAAAACTACAATATTTTCATCTTCACTCATCCTTAGGCTTTCAATTTACATTATGTGAGATTGAAGTTTAACTAACTTCACTTTCTCATCTCCTTCATAATTATTTTCCATTTTGTCCCATATTTACTTAGCGGATTCCAACTACATCACTTTAACAAATTTTGTTTCTACAAGACCTCCTTGGATAACATTCATACTTTTGCATTACTACAGTAATATTTCTTACTAGCTTCATCAAATGGAAGAGTGGTTGGGATTTTATAACCATCTACCACACTCTACCATAATTCCATACCAAGAGACATCAAATAGGTCTTCATTCTAATTTTCCAAAATGTGAAATTTGTTCCATTGAACACAGGAGGTCTGGTTGAAAAATAATCTTGATTGGCCATACTTTCTGTGCGATCTTCCTTCCAACTATTAGAGTGTTACTGAAGGAACCTTTTCTCTGATACCAATTGTTGAAACTCACAACAATACATAGAGGGAAACCTTTTGTATTTGTCTTTCTTTGAACAACCAATTAAGTTATTTAGAAAATTGTGCACTTAATGACAGATGCAAGAAGAAATAAAAATAGCCATCTAGGTTTTTTAGAAGTGTGCACTTAATGACAGATACAAGTATAAAAAAATAACACAGTGAACACAATACACAAATATTTTTACATGGAAACCCAATACGGGAAAAAACCACAAAACATCTTCTTTATGTTCTTCTCCAAGCACCAACTTACAAGCTATAAATTTTCAGATCAACATGCACCCACCTATCACAGATAACAAGGACACCAATCCTCTCAGGAACCAACCTATCACAGATAATGAGGACACCAATCCTATCAGGCACCAACCTGTTACATATAATGAGGACACCATTCCTCAGTGAGCTTCGACTCACCCTAGAACCACCCTTTCACCCTAAATTCAGAAAATTTGTTACATTACACAAACTGTAATTTTTTTTTATTTTTGTTCCTTTGAACAGTTACAGTATCTTATTCCCACACACTTTCACACACCTACACAATCATAGCGCATCCATAATTTTAGTAATTTTTCCTGAGTTCACCTTCATGTATGTGGAGGTTTAATGGTTACATTGTGGACAAACTTTGACCACATCAAAATATTGTCATTTAAATAAAGTGTGAAGGTTTTATTGTGGACAAACTTTGACCACATCAAAATCTTGTTAGTTACACCTTTTTCTAAATAAAGTATGTGGACGCATGCTGGTTACATTGTGGAAAAGTTTTGACCACATCAAAATTCATTTAGTTATATGTGGAAAAACTTCTTTTATCAGATATTCTTTGACCAAATCAAACGAACCAAATCTTCCTTGTTATAACAAAATTTTCATTGTTGTGAAAATTCACATTCTAGTTTACAGAGTGTCTACTGCATGGATAGATTAAGAGCGCACAACTTATTTCACAAGTATTCATCCTATCGCATTCCACTTCGTTTCTTGTCACACTCGCTTTGTCTCGTTATGATCTTCTGCGATGTTTGTTGCATTAACTCAAGGTTCCTTGCAAATATTCTTCTGTGCAACTTTCACCCATTCCATCGCAGTCCATTTCATCATAGTCCATTACATCCCATTGTTGCAACGTCACATTGTCGTAGTCCATTCTGTCACACCGTCACAATCCATTCCGTCGCACTGTCACACTATCATAGTCCACTATGTCACACTGTCTGAGTCCATTATGTCACACTGTCACACCATTGTAGTCCATTCTCTCACACCATTGCACCATTGTAGTCCAATACCTTGTTGACCTCAATGACAATATATGATCAACACATTCAACATAACCAACCATTAAAAATGTAAATATATGGGAGTCCAAAAAGATGGGTCAACATGATGACGTAGAAGAAGTATGAAGTTCATTATCTAAGATGTAGACTAGTTGGACTCCCATCGTATGGGTTGTAACATTGTGGGTTTCGATAATAGAAGGGGAGATAAAAACAAGGAAACCCATGGGCCTAGAAAGATACTAGCCAACAACAACTGAATGCATGTGGAACTTGGGTGAATTTACCTACATAACTAGAAAAATAAATCTTGAAGGAATATTTGAGGGGGGATGGGAATAGTTAGTGAAATGACCTCAGAGGGAGTGCTTAACATGCCAGTTTGAAGAAGTATATACCTAAAAAGAAAGGGTGAATAACTTATCCATATGTAGTGAAAAAAAATATTGGCACACATTGAACCACATACCTTAAGTGAAAGTACTAATGAAAATAAACTTGACAGTACAAATGGTATAAAAATAGAGCTAGTGAGATCACGTACATGCCAATGGAACTTTGGTGAGAAAAAATGGCCTTGGGGGATTTTTTAAGAAAATGAATGGAGCATTCATCATTGGAGGTGGTGATGTTATGATTCCAAAGATGCAAACGAATCAAAAAATGCAGCTTTGGAGATCCCACCTACGCCTAAATAAATTTATGACTAGGCCATATATAAAAGGGCATGGGGCCCATAAAATGAACTAATTTGTAATTTATTGAGTTGGAATGTGAGTGTGTGGAGCCCAAGACCTTCTCAAGCTTGTTGTTCATGCACCCATGACCCATTTATGGTTCTTGGAGATTTATGTAAGGGTTCCTAAACCAACCTTTTAATTTCTCCATTCAATTTCTAGGGTAAGCTGTGAGGGGGGGTTGTACAAACCTTTTTTGAATGGGACCATATAGTTCGCACAAGATATCATCAATAGTTGTGTGGTATGATGTGACTATTCGATGGTCACTCACGTGAATGATATGAATGTCCACATTACAACCATGAGACATTATTGCACATTTGTTCATTGGATAACCACACAAAGGTCACAACTAAAAAATGGATAGTTGCGAGAGATGTTTTGCACAACTATTGTTTGAATAGTCGAGTGAATTGTGTGCATGTTCTATGAAAAGTTAGACCAAGAATGAGTGAAATTTTTTGATAAACAATTGTGTGACTCATGCGTATGTTCATTGATCAATCACACAAGGGAATTGTGTGATTTTTTACTAAATAATCACATGGGATGTATGGATAGATGATATCTAGGCATGAAAACTTGAAGAAATGGAAAAAAAAACTAACTTGATTTGTTTGGTTTTGTGTTTTGGAAGAGATGGACACCATATTGGACAACCATTCCTATCTAGTGGTGGGAGAGGGACTATGATTCCCTACAAATTGAGGTTCATGGGGATCATTGTTACACATCAACATTACTCGCTTTGATAAGTGTCGCAAGTGTCACATGTTGCTCACAAGTGTTGCAAGTGTCAGGCAAAGCATGCTGCCATGATACCCATGTCATACTTATAATGACATTAAGAAGACACTTAAAATGCATCGAACACTTGATTTGAAGGAAGAGGAATGGTTAACTGGAGTTAAGTACCTCTTGCCACCTGAAAGAAGCATTCAATCTAAGGTTTTAGAAGAGAGCGCTCCCCTATATCACTCTTAGGAGTGTTGGCGCTCCCCTATAAAGTGCTAGGGAGCGTTATAACACCAAACAACCCTTCTGAAGGAGCACTATGCATTTCAAGAGCATTGGCGCCCCCCTAAAGCCTACTAGGGAGCACTATAGTGCTCTGATGGCCTTTTTGAGGGAGCGCTACCTATTCTGGGCAACAGTTGATCTGTTGAGGAAAATAAGGGGAAGATCTTTCAATCTTGGAAGGCAGTTGCATTCAAACTCCTGGTTCAACCATGATCTTAGGGAAGATCCCTGACTAAAGGAGGAAAATCCTCATCTTACCCTAAAGATACCTCAAGAGGTTAGGCCTCTCTAAACCTATATAAACAGGCTCTATGATGGTGAAAAGGAGGAAGAATTGGAAGCATGAAACCTATGATCTCATAGGAAACATACAGTGAACTGGAGGAAAGTATTCAGTGAAGTTGCTGTCATTCGGATCGTGGATCTTTTGAGCAAGGGTTAGACAAAGGGGACTTGACGAAGCTGTTGCATTTGCATCTACAATTGTAAGTTACTTTTGTCATTGTTCTCATCAATATGACACGCTTGGCCTGTTTCTTTCTAGTTTGTGTTTAATCTCACATAAACTTGTCTCTGATAGATAGATCTATTTCAAGCTAATATTAATAGAGTAGGAAGTGGTTGTACTATTGTTTGTCTACAGGGTTCATCGAGGAGCAAAAATATTGGAGCTCAACTCAGAGTGTGCAGGGACAAACGCCCGAAAAAGGTACTTCTTTTCTCCTTCCTCCTCATACATTAGTTTGTATAGATCTGAAAGGAAGTCAGTGTCCATGTTAAGCATCTTTTGTCTTAAGAGTTAAGAGTCTAGCTCTCAAGAGGAGATCTACCTGTCAGCAGGGAGATTTTCCTTCAACAATCCTACAGGACAACTTGAGTTGGCCAACTATAACTTACTCAAGTACTTTGAATGGACCATGTTATGCTCCTAGGAGGAGATACTGGCCCATCTGATTGATAAGTGGAGGCCCCACCATCATTCCTTTGAGGTGTGTGGGTAGATGATTGAGTTGTTTCTTGAGGTGGACTTATACTTTCTAACCAAGCTCCCCTTTTAGGGAGAGATTTCATAGTTGAGGCCTCATATGGATGGTGCAAGGATGATCCGATAGCTCGCAATGCATTAATACACCAGGGATGAGGCTGTGAGAGGGGGACCCATATAAATATTCATGATTTGAGATTTGTCCAAATGTGTGGTGGAATATATGGTAGCGAGGATATATATATCCTTGTGTACTTAGCACATCACTAGCACCCAAATACTAGTCATGGAGATGATGATCCAATGAAGGTTTTATTCCTAGGATTATATGATGAGAGACACCATGTTTTCGTGGCTAACACATTGTTGGATGTGCAGAGAGGGAGAATTTACCTTCAGTTAGTTCCTTTGTTGTTTCTTCTTTAAGTAAGTGGTGCTTTTATTCCCATAGGTGCACCTTGAGATGAGGGGGCCAAGAGAGCCCTAGATGAGGTGGTGGGGGGAACTTATCATTAATGAGGGTGGAGGGGAGGTGCTTTACTTTGGAATATCATCGTTGGTGGCTTCAAACAACACATATTATACTAGAGTTCCCATACATGGGAATGGATTATAGACACAACCTTGAGATGGGTCTTCTAGCAGGTGTCATTTGGGGTCTAATGGGCGAGTACTTGTATTTTTTCTATTACATTTATGTGTATGTTTCTTTGTTGCTTTATCTATTTCATTACATAACAAATTATTGATGGGTATTTTTCTATGGGTGTGCAGATGAAAGATCGGGGGGCTGAGAGGCACCGTTGCTAAGGGATGACCCGATAACAGATTGAGCAGTAGTGGCCTAGAGGGGACATAGAGAGTGGGTTAGTGATGGGGTTTCCATGACGATGAGGCAGGGACAATGCACTATAGGTGGTGAGTGGACCCAAAGGAGGAAGGATAATAGGTGGAAGAGCTTGATTGTTAGTTGTCAGACATATGAAGGTGTCTAGACCTTTTGTTGCAGGGTGTGGGAGAGGTTGGATGGGTTGACCTTAGTGACATGATGGTTGATGTGTATGGTGGTATTAGAGTAGAGTGGTGTCTACTCTTGAGGCAGGTATTAGTGGCTGGAGCCACAGTCAGAATGCAAAGGATGCCTCTAGTGGGAGGAGCTAGAGTCACTAAAAGGAAAACACCTTGTAGTAGACATTTTTGTGGAGGTTTTTAGTATTTCAATATTTGGAAAAACTTTCAAAAAATCATCTGCTACAACCTCCACTATGGGAAGTGGAGGTTTTAGAGGAGGTTTTAATGGATGTTCCATATAACTAATAAAATTTAGGTAGGAGGAGGTTGTAGCAGAGGGTTTTTTTTCCAGTGCTTGTACTGTTAAAATGCACCAGTGCGCTCTCACACAATCTTCCATGGTGCCTAAATAACACTAAAATACATCTATTCTCTTATAATTATTATTCACCGATGCTCTTATAATTGTTACACACCGGTTTCACATTGTTTTCATATGAAGCACCAATGTGTTTTGAGTATATGTACGCATTGATTCTGTTTATAATTCATACATACTGGTGCTTGTTTTACCATGTGCACCCAAGGGTAGTGAAATTTTGAATATTCGAGGTGAGATGTCGACACCATTATTTTTATTAAGCACCGATGCATATACTATATTGAAAGCATCATTTTGTAGATTATATTTAAAGTCATGGTGCATATATTATATTTAAAGAATCGGTTCATATATTATATTTAGAGCCCCAGTGTGTATTGCAAAACATGTGCACCACAAAATTTTGAAGTGATAAATATAATTGTATGTTATGGTGTCTAAGGAACAATGCAGCGATAAATATAATTGTACGTTATGTCATCTAAGGGACATTGTTTTTTCTCAATATTTTACACCGGTTCTTTAATACAATTAATGGGCACCATTGCGTATTAATATTTAAAACACACTGCATCGTATTTTATGGCACACACCATTTAGTGAGTTCATAATAATACTCTGCACCTATGTGGATATATTTTAATTATTATTATTTTTTTTATAAATTTTTAATTAATCATCTCAAAATAATTTTTTTTTTTATAATAATATTGTTTTATATTTTTGTTATTTTGTTTTGATATAATGATTGCATAATTAATGCGTTATCCAACAGATTACACTCTGTTATTTGTAACAATGTAAACCATCCACATATTAATTATCAACAACACAACATTTGACAATGCAATAAAATAAGAAGCCCATTTTATTATATATGAATAAGAGACCCATTGTCATACAAAATGGGACAATGTAAAGGTCCACAATCATCAAATTGCAACTAATATGTAATTGTTACACTTATTGGCATCATGTCCTCGTGCAATTGGGACAATATGTCGAGTACATTAAACAAAATCCCTGATTTTCACAGACAAATATTCCAAAACATACAAGTTGAAGTAACATTCAATTATATTGATTTTCATTCATCATTTGAACTGTTGTCATCACTCGAGTTGCATGCATGCCTAATTTCTTCATCATTTGTAGGTGATATTGTACTTTTGTTATTTAACCTAATGTTTTATTGATCGACTTGTTTTTTGATGTTCTGCCTCTTCATATTGCATTTACAAACATAGATATAAAGTGTCATAAGTGTATATATATATATACATGATTGCGTAAATAAAAAAAAACATACCATAACAATGAGTCTTTCATAGACAATACACATTCTTTCAAAGCCATGCTTCATGCCTTCTCTCAAAATCTCTTATGTTGGCTACACTCCATACTTTGTTTCTTGCATGTTTAATACGTCGTGAAAAAGCACATTCTATATAATTAATATAAAGGTTTCTTGTTGTTATGTTAACTATAAAACAAGGGAAGTTAAACAACATAGCTACTTACAAATTGTTCAATTAACCCTTGATACTTCAACATATACTCACAACCCATACTTAACCCAATGTCTATCAATTCATCAGTTGGTACCTCTTTATATGTTAGCACCTATTAGAAGGCATCCATGGATAAGTGTAAATTAATTATTTAAATATAAATATCACAACAAACAAGAAATCTTAAGTAGGGTTGGAAATGTAAGTACTCACAAATTTTGCGATCAACCCTTTCATTCCTTGTCATCTTGTCTTATGTGTTGAATATGTTTTATTTTTTTTCTTTTCTGCAACAAAACAATTGAAAATTAGTATTTCATGTGATAATAAAATTCGATGTGCGAACCATAAAGACATTTTTTAAAAGAAAAAACGAACAATGATAGGCCGGTTTGGATAGAAAATGCCCGATATATAAGTAAAGAAACCCTATAAAGATATGTTGCTCAAAAAATTTCTCGTTGTGAAATATAGAGAGGGAAAACAAGAAAATCAACAAGGAAGATATGCTTCCAATACCAAAGGTAACTATGAAACCATTATTTTTGGGGGAGATTCATTGAAAAATTCTTGAATCAAATAGGGGAAAGTTAAGATGATCAATAGAATGAGATGATATACTTGGAATTTCTCCTCTACATATTTGTATGTGACCTATAATGATCCCTTTGGAATTTGACTTTTCAAAAAACTACACCCACTCCAAAGTATTTGCTTGTAAATCTCCTTTGCACAAATCTCCCCTCTAAATTTTGGGAAAAGAATGAAAGAATGAACACGGTTTTCATTTATAAACATATACTTTTAGAAAAACAAAATTCCCGCTCATTTTTTATTGCATATTTCGTTGCATTGATGATAAATGTGCACGTTGTTGTTTTTTAAATTGCTTATCTAGTGCACTATATAGTACATAACGCATTGGTGTGGTGCCTACGTCAAATGAACTGAATCATTTTTTCATTGTATATTTTGAAACATTGATGATAAACACACACTATTTTTTTAACTTGCTTAATCGACACACTATACAGTTCATACAAAATCGATGCGATGCTTAAGTACTAACACACCGACAAACAATTTAATTTGCAAAATGAAAATGAAAATATACGCATTTAAATCTTGTGGAGAAAATAACGGAGGTCACTCTTTGGTGCCTTTAATAACTTACAACATCAAGGTGTTTGGATTATATAGATGCATCGATGTGTCATTATATAATTAGGTGCACCATTTACATTTAAAAGTTTTTTGAAATTCTATTTGAAGTTTCATTGTTCTATGCTTCCCAAGATGATGGTTTTGGCTCAAATTTAGGAAAAAAGGAATTATAATTTATTAAATGCCCAATTCTTCAAAATCCATCACATTCCATATCATTGCAATTCCTTCAAGTTCCCCCGTAGTGATTGTAGTAAGTCTAGATTTTATTTGTAATTCATTTATCTCATTGAATTTATGTTATGTATGCATGTGCAATTGAATTTTGTAGGATCCTAATTCATGATCAAGTTCAGATGTGTAATATATTCTAGTAGTTCCAAAATTCTACAAGCTCTTATCAGGAGAAAGATACCGCAAGCAAACGTTCAATGAAAATGGACAACTACTTTACCCTACCAATTATAACATGTCATCTTTCAACAACCAACATAGGTCAATGATATTACATTATGAATTGGATCTCTTTTATGCAGACACCCCATGGGGCATAAGAAAATGATGATTGATTCATTGTATTTTCAGATTTCAATGGAACTAATGTAAATATGTTGCTTAATTCAACATTTTTTTATAAAGCAGTTGGTTGCATGTTTATTATTGGGAAACAAATTTGAATCCTTCTAATAACTATTTAGTATAATGTGTGAACATACTAAATGCATTTTGTTACTAATATTATTGATGTAATGTTCAAAAATTTTACAATCAAGATTCTGATGATAAGAGACCTGTCTACCATCTACCATTGCACCCCACTACGATATCAAGTCATGAGCTTGCTATTAAATGAGCACAACTAAGAGAGGAATTATACCAAGCATGGTTGATAAATTAGACCCGATATCATTCCACTCATAGATATTTGAAAGGTCTTGCACTAAGTTTGGGGTATTCATTGATGGTTCATTTCTACCCAGTCTATGTGTGAGAGGGTTTTATCTATTACAAGGTTTCAATGACTATATAGTGGAATTTATTTTTTCACCCTCTATCGCTACTACTTCACATATGAGGATTGGTAGCTCTATCATTATTTCCATCCAAAGGCTTTCCAAATTAATGGATACTCTGTGAAAATGAATCAATGAAGTCCCCTTGTCAGGCCAAAAAATTGAAACGATGAATGTTGAATAAGTCATCTCACTTTAAATGTCAACTCAGGGTTAATGCAAGCTTATGAGGTATTGTTCACTATGTATGTGACTACAAAAGTCTTAATCTGAAACCAACATTTTGAAAAAATGCATAAATAAAATGTTGAACTTTTGGCAAGTCATTCCCTTCTGCTTCATACCATCAACCTTGTGATATTCACTTTAAATCCTCTAGAAATGTGCAAGGGTATCCAAAGGTATCATATCATTTTTTATGGGATAAAGAAATAGGTTGATGCATTGGTGGAACTTAGGATCCTAAGGGATTCTTTTATACAATCAATCCTTATAACTTTTAGTAACCTTAGATTGCTAGTCTTGAACATTCTTTAAGTACTGGATATTATAAAAGTAAATAATATAAGTGAAGTACACAAAGTATAAACTACATAAGTGATGTTAAAAGACATGGAGAAATACACAAAAATGATGGAAATAACATAAATTTACTAATTATCTAGTCTACTACAAGAGTTTGTAATCTTACTATAGAATTCGGTAATCTACACTAAAATAGAATTGGAATGTAACAAGAGATGCATACATGGGTTCTCATTCCTCCCCTTGTGTGGTCCCTACTCAAGGATGGTACTATAACCCTTGCTTAAACTAGTAACACTGAAATGTGTAACAAAATTGTCTGCTTCTCTTATTCAAAATATGTCATAAAAATGAGGTAGCAAGTTTCCTTATACTACAACTCAAACTATCAATAGTACTATTCAAATGATAACATGAAAAAATAATGTGAGGTCCCTAATATATCACTCTCTACTCCTATTTATACCTGAAGGAAAACCTAACTAAATTCCCAGTGACTTCCTTTATTGCCGAGAGCTGTCCCTAAAAATATGCATTTTCATTTATGGGATCTCAATCTTCTTATGCTATTTGAATCCTCAAGGATTGGATGATTTGAATTGTTTATAGGTCATTAATTCTACTTTTAATGTTTTCATATATTGAGGTGGGGAAAAGGGACAATATCCCTTGAATTTGTCATTATGAACTTGGTTTTGTTGAGTCATAATTCAAGAAGATTGGATCTTGCCCTTGGTAACTTGATTCTTGCACTCCTAGCCTTTCAACCATATTAGTCTTCATAGGAAATCCATAATCAACTCAAGATCATATTGCATCACATTCATATTCATTATTTTAAGAAAATAATGTGTATATAGATGAACACATGCCGCAAGAACCTTGGTGATCAATGAAAAAGGCACAATTTTTTATATTAAGGTCAAGTCTTGGAGAAAAACGTATGAAATATTTATATAGGATGGGATAAATAAGGGACATAATGAAGGCCCATTATTACCCCCATAACTATAGGGTTTGTATGTCCCTGCGCAACAAAGAAACACCTTGAAATGTGATTTTTTCCTCGCTCAACCTTCTTGCTTTGATTTTTTATCTCGACATATTACTTGTTGGAAGTGATATTCCACAATTTGGGTTGCTTCCTCTCTATTATGATACCCTATTGTTTCATCTTCTTCCTTCCACATCCTTCTTTATTTTCCCTCATGAACCTCTATTTTAGGTAAAAGGGTGGAGCAATAGAGGGTATTTGAACTTTATCCCAATCCATCTGAGTTTCATCTTCTTGATTGCTTCCATGTATAGTTGTGCCCTGAAGAGGGCAACCCTCAAATTATGTGGAGAATAATATTATAAATTTTTTAGGACAATGGGTAACTCTTCACATTGGTGTTAGAAAAAATGTATTTCTCTTTTGGTTGAATCCTTGACTATTGTTTTATAATGGGAAATTACCCCTCTTTTTGTTTATTCCAAGAAGGGTATTAGTTCATTGTTTGAAGTTAGGGTTATGTGATTTTTCAATTCCTCTCTCAACCGTGTTTCCTCTGCTCTAACCGATAGATTATTTCTTATTTCCTCTTCCTTGTATCTCTATAGTTATACAACTCTTCCCTCTTCATTATGAACCTAGGAGAAAAATTCCCTAAGTTTTACCATCTCCCATGTAAGGATTTGGGGATCACCTCTAAGGGTGTGGCATTGCAAAATTATATAAGTAGAATTCACAAAGTTGGTCCTTATTTCATCACTCTTTTGATAAATATTTATGCATTCCTTTTGATTTTATAGTTCATGAGGGAGGTGGTTGAAAATATGACTTAGTCGAAAATTGAGCCATTGTTCCCCAAGGAACAAAGTGTATCTCCTTCTAAGGGGGTTTATAAGAGATAATTTATTTGCTACTTATATGGGTTGATGGACAATTTCCCCTAGTGCCTCAATCCTTTCTACCTTGTTCTCGACCTCCCTAGTCTTTTTTCTAATGTAGCCCTTAGTCCTCCATTCTCTTCCTTCAACTGCTTCTTATCATCCAGATGTTGCATCTTGAAGATTTGGAATTTCTCCTATAATTTTAATGTTTTCTACTCAATATGTGCCCTAGAATCCTTTGTAGTTGTGATCTCCCTCTCTTGTCTGTTTGATACAATTTCCTTCCATTTTAGGGCCTCTACCCTATATTATTCTAGTTGGGATATGAGGACTCCCATGCTAGGTTCATTTTTGTTAGTTTGAGTCCCTTCATGGTATATCCCAATATCCTTTGTTGTGATAGAAGGTGTGGCATCATTCTCAAGATCTATAATAGATTTATGTTTTTCAATGGCCACATTCTTGGTTGCTTGAGACATGGTTCTTTCCCTCGTAAATATTCTTTGTTTCCATCCTAATAGGCTTCTTGAATTTATCTTGATGGAGATGCCTTTAGGAGTTCCCATATGAACCAAGGTGACTACAATATTTCTTGGATCTTCCTCTATTTTAACAAAGGCTTCCTTCTATTCCTCTCCTTGGCTTGTTTTCTTTTGTTTCCTTTTATTACTTACACATGTCTTACCTCTACCTTCTTCTTATTCTTCTTCCTTGAGGATACTATTTATATTACTTGGCTTGAGCTAGCTTGGAAGGGAAAACATTCTTCCTTGTTCATGGTTGAAAAATTTCCCAATCAACTTCACAGGTTTGTTTATCTAATGCATCACAAAAAATGAGTTTGATTAGCCTATGATGGGATAAGTAATTCACTCTTCCTTCCTATAGTTTATCTCTTTTTTCTCTGAAAAACTATAATAGATAGTAGGGGAATGCTCAATTTTTTCTTAGGTTGCTCATAGTGGAAGTTTATTAGTCCTAAAATAGTATGTATGAACCATACGATTTTTTCCCTCACATGTTATTTATTATTACATGTAAGGCTATCTCATCCCAAGGTTTGGGCATGCTTTCTCTTCTCACACCATTCTTTTCTTCTTACACCTTTTCAAAAAGTATGAAGAAACGTTTCTTTATAGTCAAAGCAATTTTTCTCTATTCATGGTCCCACGTTATACCAACAGGGAGCCCCGTAAATATGACCAATAGGGGTTCATCAACTTGAATTTGGAAACCCCTCAATATTGTTATGTATTTTTGTCCCTATAAGTGTTGGAAATTATATGCAAACTCCAAAGAAACCTTATCATTAAACCCCTTAAATACCTCCACTGCGTCAGGATTAGCACATTTTAGAGGGATTTGTGGGTTCCCTTCTATTAAATCCAACTATCATATTAGTGTCTTCTTGCTTAGGGTTTTCTTCACTTGTTTTATTCTTTTGACATTAACCAATAAAAATATGCTTTTAGGATGGTTCTTCTTATGATATTAACTCATTTTCATTCATAAGAAAAACAAAATACTCTATTCTAAATAGTAGGCTTGTCCACTTATTCTTTTTTTTGTGATTACATAAGTTTATAGCTAGGGACTTACCTTTTTCTGAGCCTTGAGTGTTGAGTTTATTTACCTCTATTCCTTTATAGCTTTGGTTTCAAATATTTTGTTTTGTACTCCATTATGATCGTTAAATTCATGCTAATGCTACATTACCTCCCCCCCAATGTTTCAATGTCTTCATTGACATGATTTAGGTGATGATATAATGATAGAATAAGGTTAAAGAGATGTGGATGTTAGATTATGTGTGGATATGTAAACATAATTGCAGAAACTGACCCATTTCCAGTTATACGGGAGCCAGATAAGGGTTCTTGATCCAACCTTTTAATTTTTGCATTCAATTTCCAGGGTAGTGTGGGGGGGAGGGGGGGTTGTACAAACCTTTTTTGAATGGGTCCATATGGTTTGCATGGGATATCATCAAATATTTAAATGGTACGATTTGACAATTTGATGGTCGTTGATGTGAACGACATGACTATCCACATTACAATTATGAGAAATTTATGCATGATTGTTCATTGGACAACCATGCAAAGGTCACAACTATTAAATGGACAATTGCGAGAGATACTTTGCAAAAATATTGTTTGAATATTCAAGTGATTTGAATGCTTACTTAGTAAAAAGTCACGCCAAGAGTGAGTGCAACTGTTTGCTAAACAATTGTGTGACTCGCACATTTGTTCATTAATCACTTGCACAAGGGACTTGCATGATAATCACATGGGATGTAGTGATAGATGAGATATAGGCATGAAAACTAGAATAAATGGCCAAAGAAATGACTTGATTTATTTGGTTTTGTGTTTTCACAAGGATTGACACCATATTGGACAACCATGCCTATCTGGTGGTGGGAGAGGGACCATGATTCACAATGAATTGAGGTTCATGGGGATCCTATAGTATGACTTGAGTTGGCCATCTACAGTTTACTCAAGTACTTTGAATGAACCTTGTTGTGATCTTAGAAGGAGCTACTAGCCCACTTGATTGATATGTGGAGGCCCCCACTACCATGCCTTTGAGGTGCGTGGGTAGATGATTGATTTTTTTGCTGAGGTTGAGTTATAATTTCTAACCAAGCTCCCCTTTAAGGGAGAGATGTCATAGATGAGGCCTCATATGGATGGTGCGAGGATTATCCAATAGCTTGTAATGCATTACCACATCGAGGATGAGGCTTTGAGAGGGGGATCCATATAAATATTCATGATTCGATATCTGGCCACCTGTGCGGTGGCGGATTTGGTAGTGAGGATATACAAGACCTTGGGTACTGAGCACATCACTAGCACCCAGACACTGGTCAGGGAGAGGGTAATCTAGGGAAGGTTTTATTCCTAGGATTCTATGAAGAGAGAGGCCATGTTTTCTCAGCTAACACATTGTTGTAAATACAAAGAGGGGGTATTTTATTTTGAATCGGTCCTTTGTTGTTTCTTATTCAAGCAGGTGGTGCTCTTATGCCCATAGGTGCACCTTGAACTGAGGGGGATGAGAGATCCCTAGATTTGGTGGGGGTGGGGGGGAACTTATGATCCATGATGGAATAGAGGGATGGAATAGAGGAGGTGGGGAGGATCTTTACTCTTGAATATATCCGTTGGTGGCTTCAAACACCACATTTATATTGTAGTTCTTTTACATGGGAATGGATTGTAGGCACGACCTTGAGATGTTTCTTCTAGTAGGCGTTGGTGGGGGTTTGATGGGTAGGTACTTGTATTTTTACAATTACATTTACATGTATGATTTTTTGTTTCTTTCTTTATTGCATTACGTAAAAAATTACTAATGGGCGTTTTGTTATGAATGTGCATATGATGGACCGAGGGGCTGAGAGGAACCGTTGGTGAGGGATGACCTAAAAATGATAGCAATTTTGATAGTAGTGATCTGTTGGCAGCAATAATATAATTTCTATTTTTATAAGATGCCTACACAGGGTCTTTAAATTCTTGTTACTCATCACGACTATTCTCACTAAACGACACTTGTCACTTGTCGCTTTTTACATACCTTCCTTTCAATTTTTGTTTTCATGACTGTAAACATGAAAACTTGCTGCTGGAATTCACACTTTGTTTCGATTTTTGATCAAAGGATAACTGTTCATATGGTCTATTGTCGAATTGTTGTATTTTTTTTATGAACATGATTGTTTTCCTTGTTTATAACCCCTTGGTCTTAAACATTCCTTGGTTACATAAGTAAAAAAACCTCCCACTCATCAATATTCGATTAATAGTAATGGGGTTTGATTCATAAATTTTTTTAACACAATGTTTATTTGAAACTTTTACCTTGTAATCAAGTCATGAATGTGTGCGCTCTATGGTATTGAAGTGCTTAAATCCTTACACTACCCATATCCCAAGGTATCATATGAGGTATAGCGTGATATTATTGCTCTGTATGACCTTGGGCTTCATGATCTCTTTCCCATGTGTTGACACTCAAAACTGAAATGGGTTGCATGCAAATCAATCTCGAGGCAACCTTGAACCACTTTGGATTGGAAGCTGCCCCTCCCAACCCGAGAGGGATCTCTCGAATAATGTCACAAAATAATCTTCAGTAAGCGTAAAGAGGTGTGAAGATTTATGGGTAAATGATGGTCTTGGATTTTTAAATTTTGGGGGGTAAACTAGGGAAATGGTCCATTGGGCATGGAGTCAAGTGAAAACCAAAGAAAGGAGGTAATAATAGTGATCAGATAACTTGCAGAAAGTGAGGCAAAGTAAGTCTATCTTTCAGCGATTTGATAATCATGATGTGGTAGCAGAAAAAGGAAAGGAAATGCCGATGTAGTAGAGAATATATGTAGAATTCTAGAAGTGTAGACTGGTCTTACACCCGCTGATAGCTGATACAGAGGAAAAACAGTAAACAATTACAGAAAACCAAAATTCATTCGCTATAGTAGTGGTCGTACTAAATTATAACGAAGCACATCAGTTAGGAATATGAAATGAAATGAAGATACAAGAAAACAAACTTGTACACAGTCATGACAGAATGAGGAAGAAATAAACAATATGATAATGACAATATCAACTGTGGGTAAGGAACATATAAATGAGTTCCAAACAATTTTAACACAACTGAAATAAGGGAGAACATACTAAACGAATCGACTGTGATGAATCTCACAGTCACAAGTAAAAAATCTTCTGTATTATTTCATTCCTGATTTACAAAATAACTCAGCATTACAAAGGAACCCCTCTTCACAAGAGGTTTTTTCCCAGCTCGCCCCTGTGCGCTTTTCTCTGTTACATCAATCTATCTTTTAAAAGAAAAATCTAAAACTCTTTGTGTTCCAGGAATCTGAAGTGGTTCGTCTTCATGGAATTCTGTGAATTCCAGGTGTGTCTGCCAGCTCTTTGAACCGTTACTGACATAGGGCAGCTAGTAAACGTTTTTTGGCTAGGCGTGCATAATCTGGGTGATACACTTGATAGAATCTTTCTGATGCTGCAATTTCTTCTTTGTGTCCCCTGTCAGTCCACCCTTAGGAACTCTGGGAGCAGGAAGCCACCATTTTCCCTTCTGTCTAGGATTACTGTTATTACTGTTATATACATTTTTATTATATTCGACCATCCCTCTCTCCGCATACCAGAACTCTGTGTCGACAAAAGAATCCATGCATTCAAACAACATCGCTTCCAACTTTCGAAGTGCTGGAATATTCATCTGAATGTCCGATCGAGGCTTCGTGACCATAACCTCTATCATCGATCCATCTGCAGAGCTCTGGTAAGATGGAACGAACTCAACAATGTGATTGACCATAGAGAGAAACCAACCGATTTCCTTGCACCACTTAGCCTTCCTTTCCCCTGCCAAGGGCTCCAATCACCATAGCTGAAGAGACACCCTTCTTTCCTCCAGACATGTCCTCCCCGAGTAATAGCTTGGCAAACCTTTTTGTCACGAGTTCAACATCGGGGTACACAGATGGAGCGCTGTTTGTTGATGAAAATACTCAGAAATTGCCTGCCAGTGAAGGAGTTTCGCCTGAAATGATTGTTGGGAACGGGCTCACCTAGCATGAGCTCGAGACCCATAAGCTAGGCTACGACGTTTGGCATTCTGCATTTCTAGTCATTTTACACTGGCGAATCTTCACAGACTTCCTTGGAGCATCTTCTAGCTCCCATTTGGCAACTTCCTTTTTCGGAAGCTCAAAGCCAAATGGAATATCGTTCGCATTGGATTCGTTTTTCCTGCCAAAATCCATAACTCCACTGGGCACATCCAAACTATTTCGCGGAGCCTCCAAACCTTCACAAAAGATTGTTTCTTGAAGAAGTTTTTGGCTATTCTTGATGAATTTATTTTCCGAGTGCCAATGATATGGGAAGCATTAGCTCCTTGATTTTTCTCCCTTCGAATAAATATACTCAGAAGCCTCCCAATCCCATGCAAGGTAGTTGTCTTACCTTCTTTCCTTAGATAATTTAGTTTCTGAAATAAAGGTTTATGATAACTTCCAACAGTGGCATGTGGAACTTCTCTTTCATGTTCCCTAGATGAAGCTGGTTTAGCTTTCTTATTTGATTTTATGATTCTTTGAGATTCAACCTGACTATAGCTTTTGCAAACATTTAAATAGCCATCAATATGCACCGAATGAAATAATCCAAATGAAAATATGTATTCAACAATTCCCAACAGCCTTGTCCTCCAGATATATGCAACATCATTCTTAGAGCATTCTTTAGAATTGAATTCTCCTGTCAGAACTTCTAGCAGTGACAGTAATGGTTCAAGCAGTTTTTTCACAATGACAGGAAAAACATTCTTTGGATTAGGATGTGACCTCAGATACCTTGTAAATGATGCCAACACTAAGCATACAAGCTTTGGCAGAACAAATTGGCCATCCTCTGGCAGCTCTTTGGAGAATACTCTTTGACCTAGACTAGCTGTTGCCAAAGCTGAGGAAGCCCACAAAACCAAAGTAGGCTGGAAGTATCTTCCATGTAAAGAAAACAATACCTCTACAGCTTCTGTAAATTCTTTCATAAGAACTCTTGGAAAAATCATTTCTGATTCGGGTTTGACATGTTCAAGTGATATGCATGGGAACCCGTTGTGAATATCTCTATCATTATCTTGAAATGATATTGCTGCTATGAGCACACAATTTATCGGGCGCATCAGATTTGGTGAAAAAATTGCTCTCTCCAAGTATTCAGACTGCAAACACCACTTAAATATTACCCAGCATCCAGCAAGCAAAAAACCATCATTCCGTGTTGATATTTGCGGTGCAGCATTCTGCTTGGTTGATGAGATTAGAATTGATTGTATCCAATCACAGAGTAGCAAAACCAGCTGTGGCCTGCCCATCCAGCTTTTCTCCCATGGCAAACTCAAATTCAAACTCTGCTGTTGATCTTTAAGGGATTCCATAAACAGATATGCTAAGTCAATCTTCTCAGAGCCAGTCCACCAAAAAAATATTCTGCCTCGTCAATGCAAACGACCTCACCTCCCGAATTTCACAGTGAAAGTGCACAGAGAGCGGGAGTTGAAATGGTAGCTGACAGTCTTCCGCTGCATCCTCCAGGCATCACCATTGCAATTGAAGATCCCGTTGCCCAGTAGATCTTGGAGAATGACCGTGAAGGGCTTGCCCTTTGGGTAATTATCGAACCGCGTCTTGAGAATATGATCAACATTCGTAGTATTGGCGGTCACTACTGTTTGAATGCCGTCAAGACGTTCCACCACAATGGTCTGCGTGGGGGACTTTGCCAGCATCTGGGCGTACCATTCTGTGTGTGTTTTCCCATTCTTCCAGAACAAAAATAGAGAACCAACAATCAGATATCACTGGGGTCCATAAACCCTAATCACACCCCTTCTGCTACTACCACGGCAAAAAAATTCTCGCCTGTATACAAAAAATGCATAAAACAACACCACCACCGCAACCACCAGAAATTGGACATGCATAGAGACTAAAGGCCAACGTTTTTCCTCCATTTCTGCGTTTTGCATAGATAATGAACGCACATGCCACACTTATTAATATAACATATGATGGGCCCTCACAGACATGCAAGGCTCGACATCAACCATTCTTTCTTATCAGTTCTTTAGTAGAAGAAAAATAGTATTTTTGGAGTTGAAAGGTCAAATAAATCGTTGGAATGGCGGCAAACAAAACTTGCCATGTTACAATAGTCGCAACTCCAAGACTGTTGTAGAAATTCATATTAGATATCATGCAGACGACAAAGCTTAAAGGAATGTCTACATCAAGAATGTTGAAATCTGAAGAAACTCTGCTCAGAACTCTTTCCAATGGAGTTGCATCAAAGAATCCCATTGGTGCTTGGGATAAAAAATACTGAGTAGAGAAATTTCCAAAATCTGTTACAACATAGCCTCCATCTAGGGATGGTACTTTCCCGTAAAGTGTCAAGAACAGTAGACCAGGTGCCTTCATCCATTGGGTGACCTAACGTGAAAGCTGTAATTCTGAGTTCTCCCGCCAGTGAAATCACCATCGAAAACTTTTAATGGAGTCACCAAAGCATGTGCAACCAATATTTTCCTATGACCAGCTGCTCAACCAGTCCTTAGGACTAGGAAAATGTCGTTCTCCCAGGGATAGATATCAACTTCGAATCCCCGGCAATGGCACCAAAAATGTTGACACTCGAAACTGAAATGGGTTGCATGCAAATCAATCCCGAGGCAACCTCAAACCACTTTGGATTGGAAGCTGCTCCTCCCAACTTGAGAGGGATCTCTTGAATAATGTCACAAAATAATCTTCAGTAAGCGTAAAGAGGTGGGCAGATTTATGGGTAAATGATGGTCTTGGATTTTTAAAGTTTAGGGGGTAAACCAGGGAAATGGTCCATTTGGCATGGAGTCAAGTGAAAATTGAAGAAAGGAGGTAATAGCTGTGATCAAATAACTTGCGGAAAGTGAGGCAAATTAAGTCTATCTTTCATCGATTTGATAATCATGATGCGGTAGCAGAAAAAGGAAAGGAAAGGCCGATGTAGAAGAGAATATATGGATAATTATGGAAGTGTAGACTGGTCTTACACCCGCTGATAGATGGTACAGAGGAAAAACAGTAAACAATTACAGAAAACCAAAATTCATTCGCTATAGTAGTGGTCGTAGTAAATTATAACGAAGCACATCAATTAGGAATATGAAATGAAACGAAGATACAGGAAAACAAACTTGTACACAGTCGTGACGGAATAAGGAAGAAATAAACAATATGATAATGATAATATCAACTGTGGGTAAGGAATATATAAATGAGTTCCAAACAATTTTAACACAACTGAAATAAGGGAGAACATACTGAATGAATCAACTGTGATGAATCTCACAGTCACAAGTAAAAAATCTTCTGTATTATTTCATTCCTGGTTTACAAAATAACTCAACATTACAAAGGAATCCCTCTTCACAAGAGGTTTTTTCCCAGCTCACCCCCGCGCGCTTTTCTCTGTTACATCAATCTATCTTTTAAAAGAAAAATCTAAAACTCTTTGTGTTCCAGGACTCTAAAGTAGTTCCTCTTCATGGAATTCTGCGAATGCCAGGTGCATCTACCAGCTCTTTGAACCGTTACTGACGTAGGGCAGTTAGTAAACGTTTTTTGGCTAAGCGTGCATAATCTGGGCGATACACTTGACATAATCTTTCTGATGTTGCAATTTCTTCTTTGTGTCCCCTGTCAGTCCACCCTCAGGAACTCTGGGAGCAGGAAGCCACCATTTTTCCTTCTGTCTAGGATTACTGTTATTACTATTATATACATTTTTATCAGATTCGGCCATCCCTCTCTCCGCATACCAGAACACTGTGTCGACAAAAGAATCCATGCATTCAAACAACATTGCTTCCAACTTTCGAAGTGCTGGAATATTCATCTGAATGTCCGATCGAGGCTTCGTGACCATAACCTCTATCATCGATCCATCTGTGGAGCTCTGGTAAGATGGAACGAACTCAAAAATGTGATCGACCACAGAGAGAAACCAACCGATTTCCTTGCACCACTTAGCCTTCCTTTCCCCTGCCAAGGGCTCCAATCACCATAGCTGAAGAGACACCCTTCTTTCCTCCAGACATGTCCTCCCCGAGTAATAGCTTGGCAAACCTTTCTGTCACGAGTTCAACATCAGGGTACACAAATGGAGCGTTGTTTGTCGATGAAAATGCTCAGAAATTGCCTGCCAGTGAGGGAGTTTTGCCTAAAATGATCATTGGAAACATGCTCATTTGGCATGAGCTCGAGACCCACAAGCCTGGCTACGACATTTGGCATTTTGCGTTTCTGGTCATTTTCCACTGGCGAATCATCACAGACTTCCTTGGAGCGTCTTCTAGCTCCCATTTGGCAACTTCCTTTTTCGGAAGCTCAAAGCCAAACGGAATATCGTTCGCATTGGATTCATTTTTCCTGCCAAAATCCATAACTCCATTGGGCACGTCCAAACTATTTCACGGAGCCTCCAAACCTTCACAAAAGATTGTTTCTTGAAGAAGTTTTTGGCTATTCTTGATGAATTTATTTTCCGAGTGCCAATGATATGGGAAGCATTAGCTCCTTGATTTTTCTCCCTCCGAATAAATATACTCAGAAGCCTCCCAATCCCATGCAAGGCAGTTGTCTTACCTTCTTTCCTTAGATAATCTAGTTTCTGAAATAAAGGTTTATGATAACTTCCAACAACGGCATGTGGAACTTCTCTTTCATGTTCCCTAGATGAAGCTGGTTTAGCTTTCTTATTTGCTTTTATGATTCTTTAAGATTCAACCTGACTATAGCTTTTGCAAACATTTAAATAGCCATCAATATGCACCGAATGAAATAATCCAAATGCAAATATGTCTTCAACAATTCCCAACAGCCTTGTCCTCCAAATATATGCAACATCATTCTTAGAGCGTTATTTAGAATTTAATTCTCCTGTCAGAACTTCTAGCAGTGATAGTAATGGTTCAAGCAGTTTTTTCACAATGACAGGAAAAACATTCTTTGGATTAGGATGTGACCTCAGATACCTTGTAAATGATTCCAATACTATGCATACATGCTTTGGCAGAAAAAATTGGCCATCCTCTGGCAGCTCTTTGGAGAACACTCTTTGACCTAGACTAGCTGCTTCCAAAGCTGAGGAAGCCCACAAAACCAAAGTAGGTCGGAAGTATCTTCCATGTAAAGAAAAAAATACCGCTACAGCTTTTGTAAATTCTTTCATAAGAACTCTTGGAAAAATCATTTCTGATTCGGGTTTGACATGTTCAAGTGATATGCATGGGAACCCGTTGTGAATATGTCTATCATTATCTTGAAATGATATTGCTGCTATGAGCACACAATTTATTGGGCACATCATATTTGGTGAAAAAATTTCTCTCTCCAAGTATTCAGACTGCAAACACCACTTAAATATTACCCAACATCGAGCAAGCAAACAACCATCATTCTGTGTTGATATTTGCGGTGCAGCATTCTGCTTGGTTGATGATATTAGAATTGATTGTATCCAGTCACAAAGTAGCAAAACCAGCTGTGGCCTGCCCATCCAGCTTTTCTCCCATGGAAAATTCAAATTCAAACTCTGTTGTTGATCTTTAAGGTATTCCATAAACAGATATGCTAAGTCAATCTTCTCAGAGTCTGTCCACCAACAAAATATTCTGCCCCGTCAATGCTGATGACCTCACCTCTCGACTTTCACAGTGAAAGTGCGCAGAGAGCGGTAGTTGAAATGGTAGCTGGCAGTCTTCCACTTCATTCTCCAGGCATCACCATCGGAATTGAAGATCTCATTGCCGAGTAGATCTTGGAGAATGGCCATGAAGGACTCGCCCTTCGGGTAATTATCGAACCGCGTCTTGAGAATATGCTCAACATTTGTAGGATTGGCGGTCACTACTGTTTGAATGCCATCAAGACGTTCCACCACAATGGTCTGCGTGGGGGACTTTGCCAGCATTTGGGCGTACCATTCTGTGTGCGTTTTCCCATTCTTCCAGAACGAAAACAGAGAACCAACAATTGGATATCACTGGGGTCCATAAACCCTAATCACACCCCTTCTGCTACTACCACGGAAAAAAAATTCTCACCTGTATACAGAAAACGCATAAAACAACACCACCATTGCAACCGCCAGAAATTGGACTTGCACAAAGACTATAGGCCAACTTTTTTCCTCCATTTCTACGTTTTCCTTGAAAAAGTAGATAGATACTGAACGCACAGGCCACACTTATTAATATAACATATGATGGGCCCTCACAGACGTGCAAGGCTCGACATCAACCATTCATTCTTATCAGTTCTTTAGCAGAAGAAAAATAGTATTTCTGGAGTTGAAAGGTCAAATAAATCATTGGAATGGCGGCAAACAAAACTTGCCATGTTACAATAGCCGCAACTCCAAGACTGCTGTAGACATTCATAGTAGATATCATGCATACGACAATGCTGAAAGGAATGTCTACATCAAGAATGCTGAAATCTGAAGAAAATCTGCTCAGAACTCTTTCCAACGGAGTTGCATCAAAGAATCCCATTGGTGCTTGGGATAAAAAATACTGAGTAGAGAAATTTCTGAAATCTATTACAACACCACGCATGGTGATTAACGCTCCTGTCTACCATTTCGAACTGTCTTTGCATTGCATTGAGGAAACTCGGGACTATGGCTCTGTGTTTCTCTATCAAACCCTACCTCCAATTTCCATGTTGATTCCCTTCTGTTATCCATGGCTCCTGTGGTTAGGATTGAGCCCAATTGCATCCAAACCTTGTTATCTTATGACAATTCCAGAGACGACTTAGAAAGGAATGGCTGGCATTTGTTTATTGAAAAGTTTAGGGGTTTCAATCTGAGAGTTTCCCAAGAGTTCGTATTGAATTTTGATGGTTGCAGAGAAAAGATAGGAAACATGCAGCTTGAGGTAGATGAAGATTTTATAAGCCAAGCTATCAGTTTACCAGCTGTGGGGAAAAAGTGGTTCAAGAACGCAAAGGTTGAAGAGGTCCCCTAGTCATTGTTGTTCACCTCAAGGAAAATTACCAGCTGCGACCAAGGCATGCCTGTCTCATCTTTAAAACCTAGGTGGCATGATCTGTTAGCTATTGCGAAACAGTTAGGAGGCAGAAGTCTGATTCTAGTTTATTCCATCATGGTTTAATGAAAATTATCATTGTATATCAGTTGCAATTAAACAACGATTGTTGGGATGCTTTTCTGTTGCGAAATGGTTTTGGTAATAGTGAGTTGGGACAGGTGGACAAGCTTGTTATCACAGAAACCCTTGTGAAACCTACCATCTCTCCTCCGTCACTCATGCCCTGTGATCCTATCTCTAATTTGGAACGCTCAACCTACCCTGATTCTACTCAACCCGACACTCAACAGGATTCGTATCCTAAGAGTTGTGTTAAGACTGTTAAAAAACCCACAGAGAAAAAGCTTAAAGGCAATGTCGATGTTAATTATAAGAGTAAAAGGGCCGCTCGTTGGGTTTCACGATGTGCTCGAAAGAAACCCAAACCCTGTGCAGATACAAAGAACATAATTGAGGTAAGTGAGGATTCGGATTCAGAAATTGAAAGGTTCTTGGCCGAAGAGTATCCATATTCATATGGACTTTGCCCTGAAAGACCCTACGATTATGTTACCAACCTACCACCGTGTCTAAAGGACAATCCTCTTTTGCCTGGCATCAAACTTTGTGATGAACCTACATGTCAAATAGATGTGAGATCGGAAGAGTGTTACCAACCTACCACCGTGTCTAAAGGACAATCCTCTTTTTCCTGGCATCAAAATCCGTGATGAACCTACATGTCAAATGGATGATTCTCCAACTGTTAATACTATCAGTGCCAATGCATAGTCTCTATAGCCACACTGTAATGAATGTCGATCCTGGATTGACAAGTATTATGCAGATGTGCCTTTACTACAGTCTCGGCTTAAATCTTTGGAAGACCAGGTGAATTCATTAACAAATGAGAATAGCAGACTCCAATCCATAGCTCAAGCCAAAGACAAACGCCAAAAAGTTACAGGGTCTGTTATTTTTAAGAACGTGGAAGCAGCGACAACAATAGTAAATTCAAAGATTACTTGATTTGTTTGAATCCCTTAATTTGAGGTATGATATAGTAGACTCCAATTCATAGCTCAAACCAAAGACAAACGCCAAAAAACCACAGGGTTTGTTATTTTTAAGAACGTGGAAGCAGCGACAACAATAGTAAATTCAAAGATTACTTGATTTGTTTGAATCCCTTAATTTGAGGTATGATCCTTTTAAAAGTTTAGTATGATTTTGTCTTTCTCAAATTAGGATACACGATTTGTTTGCACAAATTACTTTTTAGTTTGTTTTGATTGATTGAATAAAACATGATTCTAGTTATAATTATAACTAGCTACAGAATCGTGAGATTCTGTAGCTAGTTAGAAAAATTTGAATTACTTGTTTTGATAACTGAAAGTACATCTGAAATCTTTTTATTTTTATTTTTTTCAAGAACCCATGATTTCTAAGGAGATTTGAAGCACTATTGGCATCTTCTAGCCATACCATCTTTATGTTTTAAATAGATTAGGTTGTTAGTTATTGGTATCATGTAGAATCTGGGAGGTTGCATCCCCCACATTTTTGGAACAGATTGGATGTTATCAATAGGAAACGTTTTGTTCCTGGAACCTATTTAAGTATGTTGTTTTGTAAACTTGAAATCATCTCTGCCTGGGGAAAAAACTATGGATTTCTGATTTACAGACTTGAATAGAATATGATATTTGCACAGCTTTAGCTTCTCTATATCGTGTTTTTATTCAAGTTATGATTATTTCGATTTGTAGTTAGATTGTGATTGCTTTAGCCATCGTGGTTTATTGCAGATTGATATAATAAAATTTATATGATATCCATGTTTTATGTCCCATATTTAACATACAGTAACTATTCTGTTCAAACTTGAGATTAAGAGATTTATTTTCATCATTCGTTGAATATTTATACACAAGTTTTCACAGCAGGATTTATCTCAATGTGGCCACTTGTGAAATTATAAGATTGTTATTACTATATCTCTTATATGTTCTATCATTCAGATTCAATCATTACTGGTTCACGTTTATGAGAAGCATTTGTAGGATCTATTGCGGGTTTGCCTCATCAAACAACGAGATTGGATGCTATGCACAGGACAAATATGGGATGCGATTACAGGTCAGTTTGTTAGTTTTATTTCATTAGTTTAAATAATACAGAAATTTCCTGCAGTCTAAACATATTTTACTGTTTGTTATCTCTGTTTTCAATTAGACAGTTTGTTATTTCATTTCTTGTTTATAAACTTTATAAAACTAAATCAAAAAGATTGAATGATAACTTTGTTGTCATTTAATAAATCAATCCATTGGATTTTTGCAGATTTAGATTAAAATTTGCATTCTGTAAATGTTATAAAGTCATTTGTATATATTATACATACAATAAGTAGACTTATGTTATAAATGTTATTTAGTAAACTCTAAATATATATTAGATCTGTATATAGTTTTCAGCAAGTGTTATTCATTAAGTTATTTATCTTCCTTAGTTTTGTTTTTCACTTTCTTAGGACTTAGATTGGCTGACGGAGCCGCTAAACCCGTCGGAGTGGATCAATCCAAATGGCTTGGTTTAAGTAGACAACAACGGACCAGATTCACTCCTCCAGTTGACGAGCGGTCAATTTCACCCGTCAACAAGCTTCC
>CBVK0100097055.1:0-34602 GCA_900067695.1 Picea abies | reverse complement strand
TCTTCCGATCTCACTAGCTAGGTCAAGTGGCTATGAAGTAGAAGGCCAAACTGGCGTAACAGGAACCTATCCCACCCAATGTCATCACGATGGGGAGGTTCTTTCTCTTTAAGGAGGTTAGGCCCAGGGGAGACGTCCCCGGTAACCTGGAGTTTTGAAGAGGCAAAGGTTTAAAAGTCAAAGTAAAGTTCCCCCTTCACAGGTCACCACCAAAACAGATAGTCCGGCTAAACAACCAATAATGAAGTGTAGGCCCAAAAAAGAACACCTGCCCGGAACAAAGCAAACCAATATATATATGTGCAAGCTATGATTCAATGGGTTAGTACTTCATAACACCATCTGATATCAATATATAAGAAATTGCAACAATAAATATTGGCGAAGTCAATGTTTGTTAATATAGCAATGAAATAGTGTTACTTCACCAATAAATATCAAGATGATGTAGCAATCAATGTATACAATCAATCCCTCATGGAATAAATGCATCAAACCACCATCCAATTTCTTAATATATAAAAAATGTTGCGTCAAGATGAAATAACCAAGTGTGACATCATCTTTTTAGGGTTAGTAGTTAGTTAGGGTTTAAATTTGTAAGAGGTTTTGAGAGTTGTTTCAATCAGTTTCACTTCAACGTTGGAGGCTAAAGATCAGTGCCTAAGGGTTATGGAGTCAAAAAGGTGAAGGACGCACAAGTTGAAGGGGATGAGATTCAAAGGACAAGAGGGAAAGGTTTCAAGGTGCTGCAACAACAAGGCCTTAAAGACAGAACCCTAGGGGAGAGAGGCTCACTCTGATGTTGCTTAAGCAAGGCCTCGTGCTCTCTCCTCCTTCCCAGCAAATAGCTAGCTCAAAGACAGGTAAAATCAAGACAAGAGAGTTTAAAGAGGGAGAGTGTTGCAAAGGCAAGGCTCTTTCATGAAACCCTAAAAGAAAAACGGCCCTAGGTGTAGATAACCTAGGCTTGGGACGTCCTCTTCCTCTTGAATTTTAAAGGTACGGCTAGCTTAAGGGAAGAAGAAAGAAAGAGTGTAGCAATGGCTAGGCTCTCTTCTTCTTCTTCAATGGCTAAAAGGTTTTTCTATCAAGGGACATGAGACAACGACATACTTGTGTGTTTGTCCCCTAGGGTTTTGATTCAACAATATTTATAAATAGATACAAGAAATTAAACTACAACCATTCAATCAAGAAGTTTTGCAGAAAAATACTTACAAATCATCAAGAAAATAACATGCAAACCCTAGTTGTAAACCTTCCTTCAAGAAAAACACCATAAATTGCCAAAAATATCCTCTCCAAATAAGTGCGCCTTCCTCAAATCAGCCAATAACCCTAGTAGGGTGCAAAAATCAGACCTCACTAGGAGAGTGAATGATGAGTTATGTCAAAATGAGAGTAAAAACCCTCAATATATAGTGTATCAATGACCTTAATTAATTTTAGGTCACAAAAAATGGCCGACAAGACCAGAATATTGTTTTTACATTAAATTGTCAAACTAGAACCCTAACTAAGTTGTAATAAAGGTAAAATCCCCTTCAAGGGAGGCGCTAGCCCCTTTTAGGGCAAATGAGACATCCATGAGCAAAACGTTAGCCCCCCAGGGGCTTCTCCAACATGCCACATGTGCCACTGCTGCCCAGTCTGCCTCCAAGAATGACCATGAAGCTGGATGATGTCATGGTAAGGATGGGTATGCTCTAAGCCTTCCAAGGCCAATGCTCCACTGAAAAGGGGTTATTCCCCCTAGGTCGGCCTCTGCCAAAGTTCCTCTAGTGAAACGTCCTCTTCTTCTCTGGTGAAAAACCTCGGTCAAACATTGTCCTGTCTCTGCCCCTTTGATGGGGTCTCAACAACCATCTGATGGGCTCTTCAGCCCCATGGAGGTTCAAACTAATCATCTCCCCATGTGTACTGGTCCAAGTGGTACCTATCCATCGGGCATGGTCCTGCACATCAAAAACTACGCCCTCCACGGGCTCATTAGTCACAGGGATCATAGCAATGTCAATCACATTTCATCATTAATATTATCAAACATATGCATAAAAACCTTGATATATCGTTCAACAGCTCAAAGACACTACAAAAATCCCCAATACAAGATCGAAGAAAAGGACAAGACATCTTATTGGGCTAGTATCCACAAGAGATGGGAAGTTCCCAAGAAGGTTTCATCCAAGCCATGTAAACGAGGTGATGTGGCTAGGGGATGTCCAGACAAGTGGGTATAGTGAGAGATAGGGATGCATAATGTTATCTGTGGGTGCCTTTGTAGAAGGCGAGCTGTACCCGTCATGGATGCAATTTTTTCCAAGCCCGTTCTTGCCTTTATTCTTTCTTTATTTGATTTTTCTTCTTCTTTTTCTTTTTATTCAAGGTCTAACCGGAGGACATTGCCTTGGCCATGTGACCAGAGCTGACAGTGTTACCCACAAGTACTTTCACAAAGATGAGAAGGCTGGCTCATGATGAGACCCACTTTCTCTTGGCCATGCAACCAAAGGTCACTGCCTTGGCGTGGTAACCAGATAGTGGCAATGTCATACTGTTAGGTACCCATGAACCTAATAGGCTAGCTCGTGATGAGACCCCCTATCCTCTTAGCTAGGTCTTGTTTATTATTTTTCGGGTCCCTCTTGTTTCTTGCTGAGAGGCTTTTTATTGCCTTCTCGGGGATCCCTGGGCAAGGCATCTCGAGGTTTTATTTCTAGGCTTTTATCTTTTACCAGTTGCTTTTACCTTCTGGGCCTTTAGCCCCTTCTTCCCACAAGATAGGGTGAAACCATACAAACAGGTCAATCCAATTCCCAGACAAGGGGAATGGGATAAATGAGTGGGAGATAAGGTGAAAAAGTGGTGGTATGGTGGGAGCAGACGATGGCTCTTCAGAAATCCCCTCGGTGGCAAACCAAAACCCATGGGTACAGGCTTGCTAAGACACCCTGTCAATCTCCCAAAAAATGGTCAAGTGGGTTAATGTAAGATCCAAGTAGTTGTTAGAGATAAAAGGAGTCAGATGCATATATCCAAAGGTTATAATGATCAAAAGTGACACATACCATGATACCTAGACCAATTACCTCATGGAGAAAGAGCCTTCTCTGATACAAGACCAAGCCGATGGTGATGGATGTTGTTGCTGCTGACAAGATGAATCTGATGAAAGAAGAAAAGGATGGGCTCTCCAGGGCCATGCTCAGGTCAATCCTGCTCTTGGTACTCCATGTCTAGGATTTGTGGGTCTCGAGACATGATCTCCTAGTTATCCCCAGAAATCGGGGATAACAAGCACCATCGACGGGTCCGGATCTCCTTTTCGGGTCAATGGACACTGGCTACGACTCTATCATCAGCCGCCCTCAAAAGAATCTTTCTACCAAGAGGTAAGTAGGGACCCTACTATTCAAATTTTGGCTGGATGGGAAGGTAATACAGCCACCCCAACTCTATAAATGTTGAATTCTGTTGGAACTGTACATACTGTATATAATTTTGTTTTTTGTAGATTTTATTTAGTTTTTTTTTTTATTATTTTTTACAGTCATTCGAGAAACTCAAAACTAGGGAGGATAACTGTAATGAACTCAATTAACACTCTTTTCTGTTCCGAACTCCTGCTTCATCTCATCACCCATACCATGTCTTTCGCAAAGAAATGAATGTGTCATGATTCAGCAACAACAATTGGGCAACTATAATGAAATTCATAACATTAACAAACCATCCATTACTTAATTTTGAAATAAACCAACTCATAAATGAATTTAGTTGATGAGGAATCAACCTTGAATTCAAGCAAAATACATTGCCAGGTTTCTAAAAATTACCTATTCAGATGGTTAAAAAACGAAAAAATTGTTGTTCCTTTTGCGTGCCTGCTGTTCCTTTGAACAGAACAACTATTGTTCCTTTTGCGCACCTGTTGTTCCTTTGAATGGAACAACTGTTGTTCTTTTTGTGTGCCTATCGTTCCTTTGGACGGAACAACTATTGTTCCTTTTCCTTTTGCATGCCTGTCATTCCTTTGAAAAGAACAACTATTGTTCCTTTTGCACTCATGTCGTTCCTTTGAATGGAACAATTGTTGTTCCTTTTGCGCACCTGTCGTTCCTTTGAACGGAACAACTGTTGTTCATTTTGCGCGCCTGTCGTTCCTTTGAATGAAACAACTGTTGTTCCTTTTGTGCGCCTGTCGTTCCTTTGAACAGAACAACTGTTGTTCCTTTTGCGCGCCTGTTGTTCCTTTGAACGGAACAATTGTTTTTCCTTTGTCGCACTTGTTGTTCCTTTTGCACACCTATTGTTCATTTAGTCGTTCCTTCCCTACATTGTTGATAAAATGCTAATTCTTTCCTTTGGGGTACAACTTTCACCAAATAATTTTCACTAGCATTATTTCTAACGATCTATCATTATTTTGTGGACTATCTCCCATACCTTATCAAATTGCTTTTTGGATAACTTTCTTTGAAATATCTTAAACCTTGTTCATAACCTGTAACCACCACAATTCGTTTCTTTTCCCTTATACATTACACTTAAATGATATCTCGCCTTTATAATTAATAAGGAGTTTGTGGCACACTTTTACTTGGCATCCTTACACTTCTTTACACCATCCCTTTCTCTTAATGAGTAGATGAGCCTCCCTTCATACCATTTCTAAAATAAAAATAAATAAATAAATAAATAAACAAAAAAAAAATCAATAAAATTTCTTTCTTTTCCCACAAAGAATAGGGGGTCTCATCATGAGCCAACCTACCACGATCATTGGATACTAACCTAAGTGGCATTCCCATTATGGCTACCACACCAGGGCAATGGCCTTTGACATTTTCTTTTGTCAAAGGACAAGAGGTCTCATCACGAACTGACTTGTTCACTTAAGCTACACTCTAGTGAGTGGCATTATCATCATCTGGATACCAAAGCAGGATAAAGGTCTTTTTCAGGAAAAACTTAAAAACTTAAAAAATAAATAAATAAATAAATAAATCAATAAAATTTCTTTCTTTTCCCACAAAGAATAGGGGGTCTCATCATGAGCCAACCTACCACAATCATAGGATAATAACCTAAGTGACATTCCCACTATGGCTACCACACTAGGGCAATGGCCTTTGACATTTTTTAGTCAAAGGACAAGGGGTCTCATCACGAGTTGGCTTGTTCACCTAAGTTACAATCTAGTGAGTGGAATTATCACCATCTGGCTACCAAACCAGGATAATGGTCTTTTTGGAAAAGATGATTCAAATAAGTATCAAGGATACAGGATCATCTCAGGGTTAAAAGGTAACCCTGTTGAGGCTATGGATGCCTGCTGGCAACAATGGCTTTGCATTTGGTATGGAATTTTACCTTAAACACCAAGTTTTTGCATATCTCTAGATTTCCTTCACTCAATAACGAAGCTATCATTTCGGTTGTATTCAATGAAATGGAAAAGTAACAACATTATGATATGTGGGATATTATTTGAATGAACAGATTTAATTTATTTGGCGTATGTATCCTTAAAGCATTATTTTGAGTATAGGTATCTTTCAATTCCACAAAAGAGGATTAGCGTTTAATGATTACCGTTAAAATATGTTGTTTGAAAATAAATCATTGATTCCCATTGGTGGCGGCAATACAATCATTACTTCTCACCATCAATACCTACACTCATTACTTTCCCCTACACTGATGGTTGAGTTCAACCTTTATATTAATGAGGGGAGTGGATGCTCGACACGCTTCTCGATAAAGATAGTAATGATTGTAATAAATATCCACATTTTTAAACATTTGTTGTCTCTGATATTTGCTATTTTCGGTAATTTTTCCTCCAAGATGGTCTAACCAAGTTTGCTACCAGGAACGATAGTCGTCCACATTTTCTCACAAAATGGGTGAAAGAGGTGTGCGCAGGGAGCCAACTTTACTAAATATTACAGTACAAGCAAGAGACATCCTGCACCAGTTGGGGTGGACGGAGTACTTCAACCGTCTGCAAGGATATGACACGAATGTCACGCTTGAATTCTTTCAGAATATGCAGGGGGAAAACTCTATGGTGCAGGGCATACAAATCTCAGTCACCCCGAAAATCTTAGTAGAGGTCACAGGCCTCCCTAACATGGGCATTCAGTGGACAGGAAGATACACGGCACTGAAGGAAGTTGTGGAAACTTTCACAGACCTTGGGGAAGAATTGGATAAGAAGGAAAAGGGACTCAATCCCATTACCCTCAGAGAACCATGGAAGGAACTTGCAGGGATAATTCAGCGGTACATCACTTGTGATGGACGATATGACATAATTTGACCTCACCACCTCAAATTGCTGGCAGCTTTAAAACAACGGTTAGTACTTAATCTACCTTTCTTTATAAATGCCATATTACATGAGGTTGTCTTAAGAACACAAAAATCCAAGGACCCTGTTACTGTTATCAGTCACCACAGATTAGTTAAACTGATAACAAATAAAGCACTAAGTCAAACTCAATTGACCTGGGATAACCTGATTGAGGCCAATAGACCTCCACAACTGAAGCAACTTGAATTTTTCCATGAAGAACCACCACAGGAAATTGAAGATAGACAGGCAGAGGAGACTACTGCCCAAAGAGAAATCCCATCTCCTCAAACCGAAGCTGAGGCAGACCCTGCCCAAATCACAGAGGTCCAGACCTCACAAACACAGGCATTAACTAAAAAGAGGAAGAGAGAAACAACTATCCCTACAACCATCATTCAGACAAGGAGAAGAAGCAGACGAATTCAGGAAACAACTGAAGCAATTCAGGGTACAACAAAATAGCCTGAAGAACTTCAGATTTCTACAGAACAGTATCCACGCGAAAATGCTCAAGGAATTGGGCAAGAAGAACAAACCTCACAAAGGAATGATCAGGAAGACACCCAACCGACATTAGATCATTTGACAGAACAATTTATGAAGAGCTATGAGGTAGAAATAGCCCAGGTTTTGGGAAGCTTGGGAACCTCAATTGACAGAGGCACAAATAATCCAGAAAAATGCCCAGAACAAACCTCCTCTTCAAAACCAGTTGAAGATTAACCTGATATTGAAATGTCTTTTCCTGAGGACAGAGCACAGGAAGAACCTCATTTTGAAACAAGAAGCCCTCTTGGACAAACAGAACATTTGGAAGGAACAGAGGAACAACCATATGTTGGCCAGAATGAAGAAGACCTTGAGACCTCTCATAAACAAAAATCATCCAAGAGCCATAAGAAAATCAAAAAGTTAAAAAAAGAAAACAAATTGTTGAAGAAAAAGGCTAAGAAGACTGAAGTATTAAAGCAAAAGGTGGTTAAACTCAAGGGAATTATTACGGAATTGAGGAAATAGCTAGAACAGGCAGATAAGGCCCACAAAAGAAAGAAGAACAAAAAGGCCAGAGTGCAAGGAAGAAACCCTCTTCCTAAAGAATCAATTAGTACAAATTCTGTAGGGATACAGACAAACCCTGAAGAAATAGTAGTAGAAGAAACAGTAGCTCAAAATGAGGAAGTAATTCCTTTAGAAACACAAGAAAATATGACATCTACAAAAGCAATTGATGTTGAGGTGTGGAAAGACACCCCAATATTAAAGGAAATAGCTCAACTCCTTGAGAAAAATGCTACCATCAGGAGATTGGAGGAAGAATTGATGCAGTCTCAACAAGCCCTGGTTCAAAACAGAAATGAATTACTAACTATTGCAGAGCACCAAGCACTCCAGTCCCAGAAACAGAGTGTTATTGTGGATAGGTTGGAAGCAGAGCTTACACAGGTCTAGCACGCATTAACTCAATCCAGGGAAGAGATGGGCACTATGGAAGAATACCAAGCATCCCAATCTCAAGCACAGGGTGTCACCATTGATAAACTAAAGGCAGAGCTAGGACAAGCCCAACGAGCATTGGCTCAACACCAAGATGAGATGGTCACTAGGGCTGAATATAAAAAGATTGTTAAACAACTAAAGGACATGACAACAACAGAGGGTGAGACCTATGCTGCACTCACTAGAGCCCAAGGAAAGATAAAAAAGGTGCAAACCCAATTAGAAAAAGCTTTGGAGCAAATCAAAGAAATCTGCGATGTCTACTCTGATGTTATTAATTGCAGAGCCCCTGCCACCAATTACACTTTATTCTTGCTAGAATGATATCTGCTATTAAGAGTGAAGGCCATCAGAGAAGGAAAAACTATTTCATTTTCCACTGTACCTGAGTTTATTTCATGTTTCAGAGAGAAGGACAAAAAGGTACAATACTTTTTGTGTGAATTGTACTTTCATAATTTCATTCTAGAAGAAAAAAGGGAAGATAACCCTGGCCCATTCATAGGTGACATACAATTTCAGGCATTTATGTCATTTACTCAGAACCTAGTCAGATGGGGTAAAGCTCATAAAACCTTCCTAAACAGGGAAGATGGGCTAGATCTATGGGTTAGGGGATAACCTCCAAAGTCCTTTCCAGCCATTATGAAACATAAAACCTTTATGAAAAGAGGGGGGGTCGTAGACTCCTTAGCCCCTATCTATCTACAGGTTACGTTCATGTATCACTCGTTTTAGGGAGCTTAAGGAGGAAGCTCTTGCTACTTCTAAACTAAGATAAGATGCATCCTCCAGTGAAGTAAAGAGTAGGGAACCCTTTGGGTACAGGAATTTCTTTGCATCTACCTATAGAATAGAGAGGTATTCTAGATTGCTCCAAGAGGAAGGGCCTGCTTGGATTGGGTGCAGATATAATCCCCCTATCATCTGGTTCCCTCCAGAAAGTTACCAAAAATATTATCAAATTAACAAGAAGAGGGAGGATGTTGCTTTTGGAGAACTCAAAAGAAGCAATGGGTTCAGAAGGCCTGGTGAACCAACCTTTCCATCTTACAACATTACTACTTTACATGTAAAATATCAGCTTGCATGAGGACATGCAAGAAGGTAAGTTGGGGGGTATGTTAGGTTATGAAAAAGGTATAAATATCTTCCTTTTTCCCACATTTCATGATATCATATTGATTGACTTTTCGGTTATTTAGGAGCAAATATAATAGAAAATGAATAATATACTCTTTAGCATTATTGTTGAAGTTAGATTACATAGATCCTAAATATGATTGGAATTATCTGGTTTTATTACAGGATTGGTTAAATATTGTCAAACCCAAGATAGCAAAGGAAATCTTGAAGATGCACAAGCTATTGGAGGTTGAAGACTTTATAGCGCAAGGCAATTTTGAAGATGATTGAGTTGCTTATTGTAATAGTAAAGCAATCCTGAGGATCTCTCGATCCTCGGGATAGCTTAATTTACCCAGATTATTGTAATATATAAGTGGTAAATAGATCTTGAAAAGATGTAGAATAATTGCACCCAAGAACTCAGAACTTAGAATTGCTATGCGTTAGCAGTTTTTGTAAAATGTTGTACCAGCTATGAAATCAATAGAAGCTTCGAGCGGTTTTACCATTTCTATATACTGAATTTCAAGTAGCAGTGCTTCTAAGGACCAAGGGCCCAGTCTGGAGGAGCTACAATTCGACCTGTAATTGTATCAGTTCAATTTATGTTTTGTGATTCGATTCTCTTTTACAGTAGTTAAATGAATGCATAAGTGTGTTGATGATTTCATGTCAATTGCAAGAGATAGATATTCCCTGAAGCATTAGATGATTGTTGTTCCAATTCCTATTACTGAGATTTGATGCGTGACAGTTCCTCATAAGTTTACAATTGTTGTTCATTTCACTTAGTTTACATTTGTTGTTCCTTTCACTTAGTTTACATTTGTTGTTCCTTTCCGTTAGAATATAGTTGTTGTTCCTTTCAATGGAAATATGATTGTTGTTTCTTTTCGATTAGATTACAGTCTCTATTTCTTTCCATAGATAGAATAATTCACCTTTTTCTTTCTAGCAACTTGATTCATAATCATAGTCATTTCTACAAGTCTTTATCTAGATTCAATTACTTCTCTTAAAATGAATTCAATAGATTAATTAGTTCGTTTCCATTGCACAGCTTTAGATTTCAATTCCTAGAATCTTTAATGAATGTTTGAGGAACTTGATTGTTGATAAACTCATATTTGCTTTCACTACACGATTTTAGACTCTACGAGCAATCTGCATAGACTTTGCTGATGTACTTTGAGATAAAGGATGAATCCTCGGGTTGATAAATTAATGTTAAACTAAGGTTGCTTTTAGACATCTTTAGAGCCCAACATCGACCCAACTCAGTCCATCAAGGAGTACGACCTGAAGAATGTCTCATGAAGTTGTTGTCATCAACACTATTCAGGTTCTATGGATGTTTTCCATGCATGCTTGTAGTTCAATTGCACCAATTTTTTCAAATTTAGACTTTGTCCTTGGTTCGGCCAATGAATCTCCAACATGTCCTCTCATTCTCAACACATCTATGATTTCTTGGAGTTCAAATTGATCATTTTGAAGTTCAGGGCTCAAACGCATGACTGAGAGTTATATAGCTTTATTGTGCAAGGGATCAAGTGTAAACAGAAGTGAATTGAAGTCATATGCCTCATATAAATTTGCAGGTAGGAGATGGAGCAAGGAATTTAATTATTCCAATGAGGATATTAGTTTGCATGTCTCGATAGTGGTGTAGAAATTAACTAATTTTTTCATGTGAGAGGACTTCTACATTGACAAAGGCATGGTGGTTGAACTTGTCCTATCAAGCATTAATTGAATTAACACATTCCCTTGGCTTAGTCACATCGACTCGATTGATTTTAGTTTCTCAGGGTGTGTGCTCGACTTGAGCAATATTTGTTTGTGTTGCTTGGTCGTGTCAATTATTCTAGGTGGTCGAGGACCTCCAGTCGAAGCGTTCGACCATGTCAGTTTTTTCTTTTCTATCAATTCGATGAATGATCATCCTTTTGAATACATACCTGCTTTGTTGAGGATATTCTTGTTTGCTTGAAGTGTTTTTTGCGCGCTCGTGTATTTCATATTTTTCCCACATGCTTGATAATTGGAGTTTGCATTTATGATTTTTTTGTTCTGTTGAATGTTGTTTTTCTCTTTCAATCGATCCACTGGTTCACTCAAAGACGCAAATCTTGTCTTGGTACGGAACTTTCTCTTGATTTTGGGGTTTCCTCTTTGATTGATTCCCACATACTCTGTTCTCTTCTCATTTTCAATTATTTTGTTGTGAATGAATGCGTTGTGAGTCAGTCATATATTTTATAGTTTGTCGATTAGTTTATGTACCTAATTCTGGTAACTAACGTGTTTATTGCTTCCTTAATTTTGATTTCTTGATTTGTATGTTCTTAATCTTCCTTTTACTTTTATTGCTTTGTCTTGTCTTTATTTTATTTTTTATTTTCTTTGTTTATTCATTTATCTTTACTTTCGACTCATGCCACTCTGAAGGGTTTTCAACCTACTCGAGTCCTTCTGGTGCCCCCGAAGAGGTTTTCTTCGACGCGATTTTAGAATGCTATGTGTGATATCTTTTCAAATGGGCCTCATTGAATAATTTCTTGAAGGGTTGCCTTGTAATGTTTTCAATTGTACTGCTCCTAATGGTCGGATGTCCTAGACCACATTCGAACCCAACCATGTCGTTTCTAGCTTCCTTGGTTTTCCTTTTACTAGTCTGTCATACAATTGTATGAATTCTCCATCATTGATGTCCTTCTTCTTAAGACGTCGATCATGTCAAGATTTTTTCTAATTTTTTTGAATTTCCTAATGTTTCTACGCTAGCATCCTTTGTTCTTCTAATTGGTTTAGTTGGTAGAAGCATTGTCTTGTTTTCAACACATGGTTGAATTCCAGGATGGAGGCTATATGACCTGCGTTTGTGTAGAAATGTGGTGGAATCTCTGCTTCTTGACCATAAACTAGTTTGAAGGGCGTCTCGCCAATCAATCTTTTGTATTTTTTTCTATACGCCCACAATATTGCTGGAACTTTATCATCCCAATCGTCTCTGTCAAGTCCACATATTTTCATTGCACCCTTTTGTGATGTCTTGTTAATGAATCGACAACTCCATTAGCCGGAGGATGATATGAAATTGTCTTTCTATGATCGATCATGAATTTATTAAAAGCAATACTTCAATTGTACTATTGATAAAGTGATTTCCTTGATCACTAATTATTGTCAAAGAGCAACTCAATTTGGTTACTATATTTTCATAAATGAATTTTGTAGGTGTTTCCTTTGTGCAGTTTTTGACCTATTCTACTTCTGCCCATGTGGTTAAGTATTCGACGACTGTAATGATGTATTTTTTCCTGACCTTTTTTCTCTTTTGGGGAAAGGACCAACAAATCAATGGCCCATATTTCAAATGGTAAACTAGGGTTTACCGAGTGCAAGGATATTTAATTTTTCCACAAGAGTTAGCCTATCCTCTGACACTTGTCGCATTTCTTTACCCATTCTCGACAGTGTTTGTGTAAATTCGGCCATCAAATACTGACTTGAAGGATTTTCCTGGCTATCATGTTGGCTTGAAAGTGACCTCATGTTGGGCCAACATGTGCTTTGTTAGTGATGTCTTCACGTTCCTGCTCTAATGCACATCTTTGCAGAATGTTGTGAAGTACTAGCTTGTAGAGATATCCATTCATGAGAGTGGATGGAGCAGGTTTCATTGCTAAAATATTTTGTTTGTTCGTTGGGAGATCATCAGGGGCCTTCCCTTCTTTTAGAAAATTTTCAATTTTTTCTAATTCTTTAGGAGCTGCTTCAACCCTGAATAGATTTGCATTTGGTAAATCATCATCTATTCCTGTCAGGTCTTACCTTGTCTCAGGTCAAGATAGATGATCCAGGATGACATTTTTCTTTCTTGTTCAGACTACCACTTCGAAGTCGAATTCTTGAAAGAGTAGTAGCCATCGAAATTTTTTCCCTTGATGGATTGGTTTATTCACTAGGTATTTTAGTGCTTGATGGTCTATGAAAAATGTAAATGGATTTGCTAATAGATAGTGTTGGAATTTTTGCAGGGAAAAAATCATTGCTAAAGCTTCACATTTGGTCGTCGAGTAGTTTCTTTCTACTTTATTTTCCGACTTGCATATGCATTCAGGTGGTCGACCATATCGTCGTATGGCTAGGCTAAGACCGAGCCAACAATGACAATTGAGGCATTGACATGAACATGAAATTTTCTTGACCAACCCAGAAATCATAGGATGGGTGCTTCTACCAATTTTTCGTTTTAGTAGTTCGAAGTATTTTTCACATTCCTGGCTCTAGTTGAACTCATCTTCTTTATTTAATAGCTCGTTGATTGGAAAAGGGATGTCATAGTAGTGTCAGATAAACTTTCCATAATATCCAGTGTGTCCGAGGAAGATTTTAATTTTCTTTTGGTTAACTGGTGTTTTCAAATCAAGGATAACCTTGATCTTAGCCATGTTGACTTTAATCCCATCCTTGCATATAATGTGGCCCAACAATATGCCTATAGGTGTGGCAAAGATTCACTTTTTGATGTTTAATGATAAATGAATTTGCCTACATCTTTCCAACATCATCCTCAACCATTGGATGTGATATTTTAGTAAGTTGTAGATAGTCCAGTCGTCAAAATACACAACCATTGTTTTATAAATATACTCTTGGAATGCCTTTACCACTATCCTAGAGAAGACTGTTGGGACATTTGTTTAGCCCAAACGATGTGACTTTGTATGTGAACGATCCAAATTTTGAAACAAATGTAGTTTTTTCTCGATCTTTATTTGCTATAGGTACTTGATTGTATTTGGAGAAGTTGTCAATGAACGAATAACATGCATGCCCCGCTACTTCATTAATAATCTCATCAACGAATTGTGTTGGGAACAGATCAATCATTGTGAGTTTATTCAGTCCTCGGGAAGTCGACATAGATTCTTATTTTCTTTGGGTCATGCTTCTTGGGTTGCATGGCCATGGGGCTTGCCCATTCCTACTTGTCAATCAGATATATAATGCCAACATCTATCATTGCTTCAATTTCCTTTTGGACAATGGGATTGTATTTATGTGCTAACTTATATGGTCAATTTTTAATAGGTTTGGCTCTAGGGATGAGGTTGATTTTCATCTCACCCATCTCTTGTACCAACCCTTTGAGGTCTTTGTATTCACGTGCAAATACATCCTGGTATTCTTTTAGTAGGTCGATTATTTCCATGGTTTGATAGTTTATCCAATATTCACCTATTTTGGCCATTTTTGGTTGATTGTCTATTGAGATGTGAAATTATTTGGTTTTAATTTCCGCATCCATCCATTCAGGCGATTTTGACTAATCCAATTGGTGTTCTCCTTCCAAAACTTGATTATAACTTGATGGGAAGTCAAGTTTTTCTATATCGTCTTTCTCTTCCTTTCTTCCTTGTTCACAGAGTAGATTGTTTTTACATAGTTTTGTACTCCTGGATGGTTTTTCTTCCACCGAAAACTCTTCCCTAGAAAACTTATGTTTTCCATATCTATTCGACGAGCTATGGTATTATCTGAATTGTGTGTCGATACGAAATTACAAGTCGAAGTCGAGCCCATGTCGACTTTGGATTTTCCTTTTTTCTAAATCTTCTTGGGACTTGGCTTTTCCAATTTTTTTTTTTATCTCTCTTGTTGTTTCTTGTAACAATTATCCTTCAGGTCTGAATTTGAAGTCTTTAAAGAAGTTGTTTTTTATTTTGTTCTAGTTGAATGTGTGTCCACACGCTTCTTCAATTTTATACCACTTGTGGGATATATCATCTAATGTGTTTGGAAACATATGTGGCCACACTCTTTCATCCCTATAGCCTGCTTTCCTCCATTCTTTCTCACATTGTTGGATGTGCGCGTGATCAGGGTGGATATTGGTGGCCACCCACCTATTCCAACTGGCTCCTCTTGACAGTTTTAGTTTAGCACATTCTTATGCACTTGATCTAGGTGGATATAGGTGGCCACTCACCTTTTCCAAGTGGCTCAAAACAGTTTCCTGGAAATTTTGGTAATTTATTATTTTTGACAGTTTTTTGGGTCCTGAACTTTCAGAGCCTTTTTGAGGCCCTAAGCGACATTTTTTGGGCATCTATAAATTGAAAAACATCATCATGATATTTTCGTCAACGATTGTAGTCTTCTAATAGATCTTTCCAACGAGATATCATGCGCCCCAAACGAATATTGTATGCCAAAGTTACGATCCCAGGAAGTTGATACACCAAACTACCCAAAACGGGGTCCACAAAACTGTTGGCTTTTCATCTTTCGGAGTTAGGGTTTTGGATTTTCTTTATGATAAAAAAAATCCTTTAGAGCCTCATGGTAATAATATTCTTGCGAATGCAAGTAGCGGACAGATCTCTTCTCATAGATAAGCTTCCACCATTCTAGCGAGTCTTTCACTCTGTATTTTTACAGTTTTTGTACATTTCTTTCATTAACAAAAATTGTGTATTATTATATCTCTATGTTTGTGGTTGCATCTCTGATACATTTCTGTTATATTATTGGATATCTGCGATATATTTGTGCATTTATTTATTACATATCCACTCTCATTTCGTGCTGAAAATAATATGGATCAATACTTCTTTGTAATGGTGGGTTCTACACTTTTGGGGTTGTCTGAAGCCCCACACATCTTCCAAGTGGATACTGGTGGCCTCCCACCAACTGGCTTATTTTGTATGTTTTCATGTCAACACATCTTGTTGTACTTCCAGGGCCATTTTGGGGCCCTTAACAGTGTTTTTTTGTCTTGCCACAGTCAAACTCTAGATGGAGTCGGAGTTTGACGACATAATGTGTATTTCTCTAAAAAACCTTTCCAATAGGCTATCACGTGCCTAAAATGGAGGTCGTATGCAAAAGTTATGACCCCGGGAAGTTGAGGTACCAACTTACCCATAGGGGCCCACATAACTTTTGGCGTTTCACCTCCTAGGGTTAGGTTTTTGGATGTCTATGGTTTTGGAATTCATGAGTAATATCAAAAAGGCCTTTGGAACCTCAATTGTAATTATTCTTCTTAGACAGATACACATAGCAGCCACATCTCTTCTCAGAGATAGCTACCACCATTCGAGCAAGTGTTTTAGTTCTGCAGTTTTACAGTTTCAACCTATTTCATTTATTCAATTGAAGATATTGTTCACTGGATATCTGTGTTGTTCTTCATATCTCTGTGTTTATTGTATACAGTCTGTTAATCAGTTCATTCTGCTCCTAAATCCGGATCAGTGGTATCAGAGCAGTCTACTCTTCATTTATTTTTCTCCGTGCATGTCCCCGATAAGATCTGGGTACAAGAATTTGGGACTCGAACAAATCGATTTGTTGCAAGATCGGTCATGTCGAGCACGACAACAACCCATGGGAGATGAAAAGAAAGATGATGGAGTAGGAGATCCTTTTAAAATGTTGCTTGAGGAAGCCCTTACACGACAAAGGAACGAAATGATGGACAAATTTGCACAAATCCTTCAATGGCTTCCAACAAGAGAAGCATCTTCATCAAGCGGCCATGCAACCCCCTTCAAGGTACAAGTAAATTTTGATATTCCATTATTTGAAGGACTGATAGATGTAGATGTTGTAGATAAATGGTTGAATCTGCTTGAAGAGTATTTTTCGGTCCACAATTTTTTCGATAGGGAAAATATTACTTTTGCACTCCTCAAGGTCGTCCCCCATGTTAAGGACTGGTGGGACACTTACTCTAAGCAAAGGGCCATAGAGGAATCTGCAATATTTGTGGTTTCCCCTACATGGGATTTCTTTCGAAATGCCATTAAAGAAAAATACCACCATGTTGGAAGCTATGAGGACCAGTACACCAAATGGACCACCCTGTGTCAAGAAAGGGACCAGACAGTACCATATTTCACCAATATTTTCCATACCCTGCACAACAAATTGGTTATCAAAGACTCTGAGCGACATCTGGTGCTCAAATACCACAGTTGTTTGCATAGATACATTCAAATAGAAATGGAGTTTATGGACATCGTCTCATTAGGTATGACTTATAGATATGCTATCAAGATTGAGCATAAATTTAAGCAAAAGAGGCGAGAGTTTGGATCTGAAAACTCCTCACAGCCGAAACAGGACAAAGGAGACCCCAACCCACACAGTAAGGGACATAGCAAAGATGGCCACTCTCAGGACAACCAGTCCAGGCCACAACACAAGAAGGGAAATGAGAAGACAAAGAAGGAAATAGAAAATGGTGTGAGTACCATAAAATCCCTTGGCACAACACTGAAGAATGTTGCTCCAAGAAGTCACTCGTGGTTGAGTTGAAGGCGTCCGAGTCAGAGGTCGATTCTAATTCTGAATCAAATACCAAAGGAGGGAAGCGGATTATCGATGTTGAAACTAGTGCCACTATCGCTACCACCAAATTCTGGCTAAGTGAACCAGATGAACTAGACGAAGGGGAACATATATTTCACTCATAGATGTGGGTAAAGGGGGTTCTTCTTCATTTCATTGTCGATAGTGGCAGTCAAAAGAACCTGATTTTAGCAGATTTCATCAAGTGGTTGGACCTACTGATGACACCGCACCCACAACCCTACACCATAGGTTGTCTTCGCTAAGGAAGAGATCTCCATGTCAGCCAACAATGTCATCTACCCTACGACATCAAGCCTTTCAAAGATGAGGTATTTTGTGATATTGCTCCCCTTGAAGTGTGTGATGTTATTTTAGGACAACCATATTTGTGGAAGCATCATGTTGTGTATGAGTCTAGACCCTGTAGTGTTATTATTACTTTGGGTAGAAAATTATACAAGATACCTAAGGAAGCGTCGCCTACCATTATTTCTTTAATCTCTACTAAGCAATGCAGTAAGGTCATTTCACAAACTGAGAAGTTCATCTTCTTTGTGATCCATTCTCACAGTAAGTAGAAGGTCACTGCCACATCTGTGGCCTCTACATAGAGCAGCAGAAGCAAGTGGATGGGATCATGGAAGAGTATAGAGACATATTCTCCTCACCCACTGGAGTATCGAATCGCTACCAAGTCAAGCATCCAATTGATCTAACCCTCGGTGCACCTCTGCCTAATGGACCAGTCTATCATCGCTCGCTAATGGAAAATGACAAAATCAGGCGTCAGATCCAAGAGCTTCTTCAAAAGGGGCACATCAGACCCAACTCCTCCCCCTGTGGAAGCTCGATTATACTCATGCAGAAGAACGACAAGACTTGGTGAATCTGCATTGATTACAGAGCCTTAAACAAAATCACAGTGAGGAATCGATACCCAATTCCCAGGATTGATGACCTTCTTGACCATCTCAAGGGGGAAAATTTATTTAGCAATATTGACCTAAAGTCTGGCTATGACCAAGTTCCCATCGAACCAAATGATGTATGGAAGACAACCTTCAAATCTAAAGAAGGTATATTTGAATGGTTGGTCATGCCCTTTGGCTTAACAAATGCACCAACCATTTTCATGAGGTTGATGGATGATGTATTGAGACCCTTCACCAACTCTTTTGCGGTGGTATATTTGGATTACATCCTCTTCTTCAACATAACTTGGGAGAAGAACATGCGACATATTCAACAGGTTTTGAGCACTCTGCGGCAACACAAGCTATATGCCAACTTGGAAACATGCTCCTTTGGCATGAACAGGGTCCAATACTTGGGATACATTGTTGATGATTATGGGGTACATGTTGATCCAACTAAGATCCAAGTCATCAGTGACTGGCCAACCCCAACCACACTAACCGAGCTTCGTAGCTTCTTGGGACTGGCCAACTTCTACCGATGGTTTGTGTTGGGATTCTCCCATATTGCATGGGCCCTTATCCAGGTGACCAAGGGTGGTGGTAGGGAAATGTTCGTGTGGGGTAAGGAACAACAAAGAGCATTCGATGATATGAAGCATCGCTTGTGCTCAGCTCCAGTTCTCTCCTTGCCCGATCTGCAACAACCATTTGATATTGAGATTGATGCATCTGACTATGTTGTAGGCATAGTTCTCATTCAACATGGTCATCATGTGGCATACCATAGTGATACAGTCTCAGATACTGTCCGGAAATACCCCACCTATGACAAGGAAATGTATTCCATTGTATAAGCCTATAGTTAATGGAAACATTACATTATGGGAAAGGAAACGATCATCCACATTGATCACAAGCCTCTATAATTCATACACAAGGGAAATTGCATAACGATCGCCATCAAAAGTGGTCCACCTACCCACATCAGTTCCATCTCAATATCAAGTATAAGACATGGACCTAAAATTGTGTCATTGACTGCCTTAGTTGACCTCCCATGGCTACACTCACCACTATGCTCCATTCCTATGGACATGAGGCATCTGAGTGGACCCAACTTTGTCAACAAGATCCGGAATTTGCCACCACCTATCATCTCTTGGGTACAGGCACGAGTGTCACCAATTTTCACATTCAAGACAAACTATTATGCCATCTAGGCCATCTCTGTGTTCCTACAAGCGAGCATGCAAAGCTGATTTGGGAATCCCACTACAGTTGGATGGCGGGACATTTTGGCGTGGAGAAAATTGTGGTCGTTCTTCAGAAACATTTTTATTGGCCAAAACTTCGACAGGACGTCAACAATTATATCATATCTTGCACTGCATGTTCCATTGCCAAGCCTGTTAAATTTGGCAGCATCGACAGTCATTCTCCAATGAGAGGCCATATGGGCCACTCTGAGGCTAGCCAAGGAGATTTGGAGAATCAACCAGTCTTGTGAGGTATTGACAAAAGCCAGGGGGAACCTACAACCTTTGTGAGTCAAACCAAAAGTTAGGATGAACAAGATGCTATGTGAGTCTAATTCAAAAGTCAGGGGGAACGTACAACCTCTGTGAGCATAGACAGTCTAGTGCAAAATTCAGGGGGGACATACAACCTCTATGAGCATATATAGACTAGTGCAAAAGTCAGGGGGAATGTACAACCTCTGTGAGCCTAGTCAAGCCTTGTGAGCCATGAGAAAAAGTCAAGGCATCTAGAAAAAGTTAGGTTTAATATAAAATTCCTATGAGCTAGAAACAAACGATATTCCTAATATTACAAATGATATAAATGTATTGATCTAGTGTGTTGGCACGTGTAACATTATCCACCATGAAGAGAATTTTGAATTGCCTTGTAAAGAGTCGAGTTGTAACTGAAGTCTCAAGTCTATATCTATTTTAGAACTAAAAGTGTAATGCTGAGTTGTAATTGAAGTCTTAAGTCTAGTTCTATTTTAGAACTAAAGTGTAATGTTGAGTTGCAACTAAAGTCTTAAGTCTAGTTCTATTTTAGAACTAAAGTGTAATGTTGAGTTGCAACTAAAGTCTTAAGTCTAGTTCTATTTTCGAACTAAAGTGTAATGTTGAGTTGTAACAAAAATCTCAAGTCTAGTTCTATTTTCGAACTAAAGTATACCAGCCTCAAGTCTAGTTCGAAGTTTGAACTAAAGAATGAAGTTGAGTTATGATTAAAGCATGCAAACAGGTTACTATTTTGAGCCTCTCCTCTTCCCCTCTTCATCCTATATAAGCAGAGGTCGACCCCTCTCTTCAATATAGTTTTGATATGCAGGTTAAGGGTGAAGCAATAGAGGCACATATCAGTGATAAGAGGTAGCATATCAATGTTGTATATCAACAATAGAGGCAGCATATGAGAGGTGTATTTTAGCAAGGTCTTTTAGGTCTTTGTCAGGTCAGAGCCATCTTGGCAAGCTCTTTAAGAGCAAAACATTCATGGTGGATATTTGTAAGCGATCTTACATTATTAATGCAATAAAGGAATATCGTTTGCTGGGGTTTTTCTCCCTATACAGGGTATATGTGTTGTTGATGTGCATTCTTACTCATCTACATAGTTATTGCTATTTGATTATGATTTGGTATTGTTGAAGTGTATTAAGCTGGAATCAAAGTGTTGAAGAAAATAAAAGAATTAATTCGCATAAGAAATCAAGCTCAAAATCTAACATGGTATCAGAGCTTAGGGTGTGTTAAGCATGTTGAAGTGTAGCAGTAGATACACACAGATCCTAGCTAGCTTGATTAAGTTTCTAGTGTGAGGTCCATGACATCCTCCATTTTAGTCAGGGTCGAGGATAGGCTTGAAGGAGCTGCCAACTTCAATGTGTGGAAGCTCTGGATAATAAATATCTTGCAGGAGCATGATCTTGAGAAGTATGTGACCATTGTGGTGGAGGAACCCACTACTAAGGCAAGAAGAGCAGCCTTCAGGAAGAGTCAATAAAAGGCCAAGCGAATCATCTTTGACTCAGTCAAAGACAATATAATGCCTGTAATGACTTCGTTAATGAATGCCAAGGACTGTATGGATACCTTGGTGAATCTGTATGAGAAACAGGCTCCAAGTCAGAAGAGGACACTTAAGCACAATCTTAAGTATTTGAAGATGGAGAAGAGTGAATCAGTGGCATATTTATGTTACAGGATAGCCCAGATCAGAGATCATCTTTTGGTCATAGGGGTGACAGTGGATGATGAAAATTTAGTGTAGGCCATTTTTTATGGTCTTCCTTCTTCATGGGAGACCTTCTTATCCAGTGTAAGTGAGAGAGAGATTCAGCCCACGTTTGAGAGGTTATGGCATAATTGCCTCTAAGAGGAGAGTCACACATCTACTAGGAGCGAGCCAATGAAAGAAGAGCAATCAGCTTTAGCATCAAGATTCAAGGGAAAGAAGAAAGGCACTTTCCAGAAAGGCTCTCAGAGGAAGCCAAACAACGAAGGTACATTCAAATGCAATAATATTGATACATCTAAGATTAAATGCTTTAGTTGTAATAAGTTGGGTCATTTTGCTAAAGATTGTTGGTTTAGAAAGAAATATCCAAGGAAAGGGAAACATCATGCTTCAATTAATGAGGATGATGAATCCAAAAGAAACCAGAAAAATCCTTATAATGAGAAAGAAAATAGAAAAGAATATTACTTGGTTTCTGCCTTATCCAATTCAGTTTTCACGAGGCCAAAAACTTGGTTAGTAGATAGTGGTGCATCAAAGCACATGACAGGGTACAAGGAGATCCTCTCAGATTTCGAGACAAAATCTTTTGCAGAGCAGGTTGAGCTTGGGGATGACAAATGTTACAAGATAGAGGGAGTAGGCTCTATCTCCTTTAGATTGGAATCTGGGGCTAGACTTCATATTGATGAAGTATTATATGTTCCAGGGCTCAAGAAGAATCTACTTTCAGTTGAAACCCTTAAGGATAAGGGATATTGGGTGATCTTCAAGGATAGGAAGGCACTACTATGGGCTAAAGGTAGCCACTTAAGTACAGAAGAACCCATTGGAACTCGCAGAGGAGGACTGTACATCATGGTAGGACAGTCAGTTCGGGCATTGGCTCATGATGCGACTAGCTCCAACGAGTTGTGGCACAGAAGACTTGGACAAATTTATTACAAAGCTCTTCCAGATCTACAAAACATGGTATGTGGCATGCCTTCTATTTATCTGAGTAAAAATGAAATTTGTAAGGGATGCATGCTAGGTAAAAATATAAAGAAAGAATTTCCTAGTAGTGACAACATAGCTCAGGGCATCTTAGATCTAGTTCATTCTGATGTATGTGGTCCCATGTCATCTCCCTCACTCAGTGGTTGTTTATATTATGTCATTTTATTGATGATTACTCAAGAAAATGTTAGATATATCTTCTTAAAGCTAAAAGTGACACTTTTGATAAATTCAAAGAGTATAAAGCCCTTATTGAAAAGCAGACAGGGAAACACATAAGAAACCTTAGAATAGACAATGGAGGAGATTTTGAATCTCTCCAGTTGGAGGATTTCTGCCAGCCAAGAAGAATCAAGAGACAGTTGATTGTGCCATATATCCCTCAACAAAATGGAGTTGCTGAGAGGAAAAACAAGACAATTTGTGAGGCAGCAAAAGCAATGATGATTGACCAGGATCTACCAAATTCTTTATGGGCAGAAGCTACCTCCATTGCCATGTATATTTAGAACAGGTGTCCACATGCTATATTGAAGGACAAGACTCCTGAAGAGGTCTTCTCAGGAATCAAACCTGAAGTAGGGCATCTAAGGATATTTGGGTGTCATGTGTATATTCATGTCCCTAAGGAAAAGAGGACAAATATGGAACCCTTAGGCAAGAAAGGGGTTTTTGTGGGGTATAGAGAGAAATCCAAGGGTTACATGATTTATGTACTAGGTTAGAGGCAAATACAGGTAAGCAGAGATGTGACTTTCCATGAGGAAGCCGTATTTAATAAATCTAGAGAACTTGATGGTGATGCCGCTACCTCACAACCCATAGGTCGGAAGGTCGACATGCACACACAGGATCTCTCTTTCTCACGGCCCGAAGAACACTAACCAGTCCTTCTATTTCCTTGTCGGGAAATCTGCACCCACAGAAATCCTCATGGGATCCCCTCTTCACACTCGGGGGATCGGACTTCGCGACTTCGCGAGGTCAGTGGTCAAGCATTGGACTCTCGAATCCCTGATTCCCGATACAGTCAACGCTGACCCTTCCTTCTCCTATCGGGATTTCCCTTATCGCGATTTCAGCACTCGCAATGTCGAATAACTCGGTTCTCCGAGTCCTGAGTCCCGATATGTTGAAACCCTGAAACATGTGCGAGTTTGACTTTTCAATGGTCCTTCACTCCATCGACATTTCGGAGTTCGCACTATCGCGAATCCTAATGCATATGTTTCAGGACTTCTCGTTGTGAAACCCTGATATGGTGTGCCACCTATCCACTCACCGACTCTGCTGTGGCCCCACACAAATCTTCTTGCCTGTTGGGATATCGCGTTTCGCGATTTCGTGATTCCCGTTGCAATGTTTACGGGACTTCAACCAGCGAAACCTCGATATGAATCTCACGTGTATATCCGATGGCCCTTGTGGCTCAGATCTACAGTCCTATCCCTCCTGAGCTTTGAACCCTTTGGGAATACTCACGGTATCTCCCCTGCTCCTTCCATGAGATCTAACGGCCCACAGAATTTCGTGAATTCTCCTCAGAGAATTTCGACCGTCCGTTCCTCTTGATGAATTCTATGAATGACTAAGTGTTCCTCCGCGGAACTCGCCCACCTACGGCGCGAACTTATGACGCCTTCCTAGCAACTTCCAATCATAGCTTCCCTGTGCTGTCCTTCAACATTTCCGAAGGCCTTATCCTTCCTGAGCTTTCTTATAACTCTGAGTCTTAGAAAGGCTCTTGCGCGCACTCCTTGCAGTAACCCTCAAACACTTCTAAGTGTTGAATTTCCTTCGAACCTGCACACACCTGCAGCAGCAGTCTCTAAACACTTCACTTAGGTTCGCAACCCTGAGACTTCACTTGGCCTGTGCACTCCTTGCACAGCTCCTATGCCCAACTGCACTTCGACGGAAATGAGAACAAAGCAAACCTATTTGAACCCTTTGTCAACGCACTCCTTGCGGAAACTTCAACTGCACTCCTTGCAGGAACCTTTGGCTCAAATAGAGAAACAATTGAAACTCATTCCTACTTCCTTTCAGACTTCAAAGTCAAAACACAAAATCATATACACAGCATATAAAGCAAATGTATAACTAGAAGCAAACATTCATGAGCATAACATTCATCATCAATACACAAAGAACAAACACAAAACCATGAATTTGAATCAATGTCTTTCTATTAATCCAAATGTATGTACATGGGTGTTCTTACACAGCTCTCTGCATGCTCTTGCTCCAATGCTTCTAACTATGTTACAATACAGAATGAGGGTGTCTATATCTCGTTCCCCTCTTACGCTCTCAAACAGTCTAATCTAGAATTAAATTCTATCTACCTGCATTAACTACTTTAAATGCCTTCTACCTACTAAGGACGAGAGCAAATGGCTCAAGGTCCATTTACATTATACAAGTGTGCTTCTTCTTAATGGCTTCATTTAATATCACGCAACAACTTCAAGGAAATTCAAAATTTGTGTTGGTGCTTGTCCAGCTGTCCAATTGCTTCCGCGCTGGCTCTCTTGATGTTGGTGATGCTCCTGCATCATACTCCCTCGCTTGAAAACTTTCATGGGCTCCTTTCCATTAGTTCACGCACGGTATGTCCATGCTTCTGGATCTCTGCTTCGTTTTCCTAGCTGGCATCTTCAACTGGATGGTTCTTCCATTTGACCAGATACTCAAAGTATTGCTTTCGCCTAGTCCTCTTGCTCACTCGTTTGTCCAGTATGCGCTCCATCTGCGGCTTATCTGCAACTGGCATCTGCTTTGTCCACTGGATCACTGGCTGCTCATTTCCAGTCCTTGTTTCCTCAGCTCTATATGGGTACAAATATGAGATATTTAATATCGGAGAAATTCCGATCCCATCGGGTAATTCAATCTCGTAAGCATTTGCCCCAAATTTCTTCAAGACCCTACATGGCCTGATTTTCTTCATCTTCAATTTGTTGTATGTTCCTCTCAGGAACCTTTCTTTTCACAAATGTGCCAGAACCAAGTCACCAACCTCAAACTGAAGTTGTCTCTTGCACTGATCTGCCCTGCGCTTGTATTCCTGGCTTGAACTCTGTAACTGCTACTTCACCTAGTTGCGAAGTTCTTTCATCGCCTCTGCGAATTCTTCTGCTCTAGCGCTCCTAGTCGCAGTCTGTTCTGAATCCCTCAGTTCAGAAATTCCTCTCGGCTACATGCCATAGACAACCTAAAATGGACTTTGCCCTATGCTCTTGTTAACTGAGTCATTATAAGAAAACTCTGCCTGTGGTAATATGTGGTCCCACTGGCTATGGTGCTCTATCACCAAGCTTCTCAGTAAGTCTCCTAGACTTATGTTCACTACCTCCGTCTGTCCATCCGTCCGAGGATGATAAGCTGAACTAAATGCCAAGTTAGTTCCTAGCTTCTTCCATAAGGTCCTCCAAAAATGCCCTATGAACTTTGTATCTCTATCCGAAACTATACTCCTCGACAAACCATGAAGTCGAATGACCTCTTTGAAAAACAGATTCGCAATGTGAGTTGCGTCACTGGTTTTCTGACATGGAATGAAGTGTGCCATCTTGGAAAATCTATCCACCACCAAAAAGATTGAATCACAACCTCTTTGTGTTCTTGGCAACCCCAATACAAAATCCATGCTGATTGCATCCCATGGCCTCTCTGGTATGGACAATGGTTGATAAAACCCTGCATTTTGCTTTCTTCCCTTCGAATGCTGGCAAATTCTGCATCTGTCCATGAATCTTTTTCCATCTTCTCACATTCCTGGCCAAAAATATGACTCATTCAACTTTGCGAACATCTTTTCATGACCAAAGTGTCCTGCCAATCCTCCACTGTGTTTCTCGTTCAATAAGTTCTCCCTCATGGAGCATTTTGGAATACACAGTTGATTACCCTTGAACAGTAATCCTTCCTGGATCATGTACTCCATCCACTAGCTTCTACCCCTGAGAATTGGATTCTCAGCTGCTTCATATGCCTCCTTAAAATCCTGATCATCTGTGTACATGTCCCTGAGATCATCAAAACCCAACGTTTTGACTTTTAACTCCTGCAACAACAAACACTTCCTACTCAAAGCATCAACAATTTTGTTAGCAGTACCAGAAATGTGTTTTATCACAAAAGTGAAATTTTGCATATACTCAACCCATTTAACATGTTTGTGATTCAACTTTTCCTATTGAGTCACAAACTACAATGCATGGTTGTCACTATATAAGACAAACTCTTTTGGGATCAAGTAATGCCTCCATTTCTTCAATTCCTAGATGATAGCATAAAACTCCTTATCATAAGTGAAGTATTTCACTTTCGCTTCATTCAACTTCTCGCGAAAATACGCTATCGGCCTGTCTTCCTAACTCAAGACTGCCCCAATTGCAAATCCGCTTGCATCACATTTCACCTGAAATGTCCTTCGGAAATCCGACAACACCAGAACTGGTTGTTCCGTAATCTTCCTCTTCAACAGATTAAAAATCTTCTTAGCCTCTTCTGTCCAGTGAAAAGATTTATGTCTTTTCTTCACTATATCCATCATCACTGCGCTAATTTCACTAAAATTCCTGATGAAATTTCGGTAGAAACTAGCCAATCCGTGAAAACTTCTCACCTCAAAGATATTCTTCGGTGATGGCCAATTCTTGATTACCTCCACCTTATCTAGATCCATCCTCAACTCATCTGCCGAAATAACAAACCCCAAGTAAATGAGCTCTGTCTTCATGAATGAGGACTTTTTCATATTTATCAACAGCTTCTCCTGCTGCAATTTCTGCATCACTGTAGCCAAATGCTTCAGATGCTCTGCCACTTTTTTACTGTAAACCAGTATGTCATCCAAATACACAATGAAAATTTTTCTAATGAACTCCCTCAGGACTTCGTTCATCAACCTCATGAAGGTACTCGACGCATTTGTTAAGCCAAACGACATAACAAGCCATTCATACAACCCTTCATTGGTTTTGAATGTTGTCTTCCATTCGTCACCTTCTCTCATGCGGATCTGGTGATAACCGCTTTTCAAATCAATCTTTGAAAAATACTTTGCTCCACTCAAGCAATCCATCATATCATCCATCCTCGGCAATGGAAATCTGTACCTGATGGTTATCTTGTTAATCGTCCTCGAGTCAGTACACATCCTCCAGCCTCCGTCTTTCTTTGGACTGAGTACTGTTGGAACAACACATGGACTCAAGCTTTCTCGGACTAAACCCTTGTCCAACAAATCCTGGACTTGCCTCTTAACCTCTTCATTCTCTTGCGGCGTCAACCTGTATGCGGCTTTGTTTGGTAAGCTAGCTCCTGGTATGAGATCAATATGATGACTCACACTTCTAATCGGTGGCAACGAACGAGGTAATTCGTCCACTATGATGTCAGTGAACTCTTCCAGCAGTTCCTGAATCTCCTCTGTGAAATCATCCACCCTGGTGCTAGTCAAAACAATTCTTGGTTTTCTGACCACAATGAACTATGGATCCTCCTTCTTCTTAACCTCTATAAGAAGTTTCTTCCCACTCATGAGAAGTACTGTGTTACTTACTTCCGGCTTCACCTCTTTATCCTTAATTGGAAGCAACATGTGTGTCCTCTCATTCTTCTCTAGTGTGTATGTGTTCATTGGCCCATCATGAATCACATTCCTATCATATTGCCATGGTCTACCCAGCAATAGATGACAAACATCCATAGGAATGACATCACATACTATCTTATCATTATATCCTCCTATTTTGAATTCAACTAAACATTGTTTGTTGACAGTTACCTGATGTCCTTTCTATAGCCACGAAACTCTGTATGGGCTTGGATGATCAGTCGTCTCCAGCTCCATCTTCTCTACCATCTCGATTGAAATGAGATTATCCATGCTACCACTGTCTACAATGACCTTGCATACCCTATCCTTGGTCTTGCAAGCAGTCCTGAAAAGTTTGGTTCTTTGGACTGAACTCTCCACCTCCTTCTCGAGTGTCAAAAGGAATTTTCGCATCATCAACGATCTTCCGCCTTCAGCGTCTTCTGCCTCAACATCCCGCCTCTGTGCTTCGGTGATGTGAGCTTCTCCAATCTCTTTCTTTTTATTTGGACACTCATAAGACTTGTGCCCATTCTTTCCACATGTGAAGCATGTTATTACTCCACCTCTTCCTCTTCCTCTTCCTCTACCTCTAGTACGAGGAAACGTGTTGTTGTTAGCATAATCTTCTCTCTGCTCAGCATGCTGCCCTCTCTGTTTAGCATATTGTTTCCCTCGCTGTGAGGTTCCACCTCTCTCAATTCGAGTCTAAGGTTTCTTCCAGTCCTCCTTAGGCTTCTGATATTTATCCTAGGCAACTGATTTGCCTCTGGGCTGACTTCTGCCTCGGCCTCTTTGACTCTGCTTTCGGCTCAGATTCTCTTCTGCTTTCAGAGCCATCTGATAAGCATCTTCCACCGTTTGGATGGTTACCATGCTCATCTCATCCTGGATATCATATCTCAGGCCATTCATATATCTGGCAACTTTTTCATCATCGCTCTCCCGATGACCTGCCCTGATGTTCAGTTTATAGAATTCCTCAGTGTATTCTTTCACTGTCATCAACTTCTATCTCAGGTTCTGCATCCTCCTAAATAGAGTAATTTGATAATCCCTGGGGATGAATTTTTCCTTAATCTTCATGATCATTCTATCCCAGCTTTTGATCTTTTGCTTGCCCTTGCAGCGTCTGTCATCTTGTAGTTCATCCCACCACAATGCTGCATGTCCTTTCAATCTAGTGATAGCATGCTTGACCTTCTTGTCCTCCTCGACATCTTCATAGTCAAAGTATGTGTCGAGAGCTCTAATCCAGTCTAGAAGTTCCTCTGCATCCAAGTTTCCCTCATAAACTGGAATGTCCATCTTCTCTCTTGCACCCATCCTTGCAATAGCTCTGATCAAATGTTTGTTTGATGCATCTTCAGCTGCAACTTCTTCTTCATGTTCAGCCTCAACTTCACTTTTGGAATCACTAAGATCCCCCACACCGACTGTGCGTCTTTGCACTGTCTCCATGTCTTTGAGTCTAGCTCGTAGATCACGCATCTTTCTCTCCATAACTGGATCTGTCATCTGCCTGCCTCTTCTTCTCGACATTTCCCTATCCTCTGGTGGATCAAGTGTTTGCATGTCCCTTCTCCTTGGCGGCATGGCGAATTCTCTTTCTTTCTCTGCTACAGAAAGCAAAGAACCTTTCTGTGCTTTGATACAAAAAATGATGGCGACGTTGCTACCTCACAACCCGCAGGTCGAAAGGTCGGCGTGCACACACAAGATCTCTCTTTCTCATGGCCCGAAGAACACTAACCGGTCCTTCTATTTCCCTGTCGGGAAATCTGCACCCACAGAAATCCTCGTGGGATCCCCTCTTCACACTCGGGGGATCGGACTTTGCGACTTCGCGAGGTCAGTGGTCAAGCGTTGGACTCTTGAATCCCTGATTCCCGATACAGTCAACACTGACCCTTCCTTCTCCTATCGGGATTTCCCTTATCATGATTTCAGCACTTGCGATGTCGAACAACTCGGTTCTCTGACTCCCGAGTCCCGATATGCCGAAACCCTGACACATGCACGAGTTTGACTTTTCAACGGTCCTTCACTCCATCGGTATTTCGGAGTTCACAATATCATGAATCCTAATGCATATGTTTCAGGACTTCTCGCTACGAAACCCCGATATGGTGTGCCACCTGTCCACTCACCGACTCTGCTATGGCCCCACACAAATCTTCTTGCCTGTTGGGATATTGCGTTTCACGATTTCGCAATTCCCGTTGCAATGTTTACGGAACTTCAACCAGCGAAACCCCAATATGAATCTCACGTGTATATTTGACAACCCTTGTGGCTCGGATCTACAGTCCTGTCCCTCCTGAGCTTTGAACCCTTTGGGAATACTCACGGTATCTCCCCTGCTCCTTCTGTGAGATCTAACAGCCCACGGAATTTCGCGAATTCTCCTCAGAGAATTCCGACCGTCCATTCCTCCTGATGAATTCTGTGAATGACTAAGTGTTCCTCCGCAGAACTCGCCCACCTGCAGCGCGAACTTACGATGCCTTCCTAGCAACTTCCAATCACAGCTTCCCTGTGCTGTCCTTCAACAGTTCTGAAGGCCTTATCCTTCCTAAGCTTTCTTATAACTCTGAGTCTTAGAAAGGCTCTTGCGCGCACTCCTTACGACAACCCTCAAACACTTCTAAGTGTTGAATTTCCTTCGACCCCGCACACACCTGCAACAGCAGTCTCTAAACACTTCACTTAGGTTCGCAACCCTGAGACTTCACTTGGCCTGCACACTCCTTGCACGACTCCTATGCCCAACTGCACTTCGGCGGAAATGAGAACAAAGCAAACCTATTTGAACCCTTTGTCAACGCACTCCTTCCGGACACTTCAACTGCACTCCTTGCAGGAACCTTTGGCTCAGATAGAGAAACAATTGAAACTCATTCCTACTTCCTTTCAGACTTCAAACTCAAAACATGAAATCATATACACAGCATATAAAGCAAATGTATAACTAGAAGCAAACATTCATGAGCATAACATTCAACATCAATACACAGAGAACAAACACAAAACCATGAATTTGAATCAACCTCTTTCTATTAATCCAAATGTCTGTACGTGGGTGTTCTTACACACCTCTCTGCATGCTCTTGCTCCAATGCTTCTAACTATGTTACAATACACAATGAGGGTGTCTATATCCTGTTTCCCTCTTGCGCTCTCAAACAGTCTAATCTAGAATTAAATTCTATCTACCTGCATTAACTACTTTAAATGCCTTCTACCTACTAAAGACGAGAGAAAATGGCTCAAGGTCCATTTACATTATACAAGTGTGCTTCTTCTTAATGGCTTCATTTAAGATCGCGCAACAACTTCAAGGAAATTCAAAATTTGTGCTGGCGCTTGTCCAACTTTCCAATTGCTTCCATGCTGGGTCGCTTGATGTTGGTGATGCTCCTGCATCAGAACTTCAGCAGGAATCAGAAGAAGTTCAACCAGCTTCACCCTCTTCTGAAAATGAAGAGTCAGATTATTAGAGGGAGGAACCTTGTGACGGGCCAAGTAATGAGCCCCTAGAACCTTCTGAAGTGTTATAAATAACTCTTGAAGAACCTCCAGCCAAAAGGAAGCCAGGGTGGCTTAAAGAAATAATGCAGGAAGTAGAATGAATAGTTTCTCCCAAAGGAACTTTCAAGGAAAGGAAGAGGCCTCATAGGTTTGGAGGCTATGTTGCACTGATGAGCAACATTAGTGATGTCGAACCTTCTTCATTTGAAAACGTAGATAAATTACAAGTATGAAAGGATGCCATGCTTAAGGAATACATGTCTATTATAAAGAATAATGTTTGGGACATTGCGCCGAGGACAAAAGATAAATCAATGGTTTCTTCCAAATGGATCTATACAATCAAACATGTAGTTGATGGAAGTGTGAAAAAGTTCAAAGAAAGGTTTGTATCCAGAGGCTTCACTCAAAAAGAAGGAATTGACTACGAAGAGACTTTTGCCCTGATAGCCAGGTATACCTCCATTCAAACTATTATTTCTTTAGCTTTCGTTCTTGGTTGGAAACTACATCAGATGCATGTAAAAACAACATTCTTGAATGTAAAGATTGAACGGGAGGTCTTTGTGTAACAACTAGATGGTTTTGTACTACATAACAAAGGCACTCATGTATGCAAGATAAGGAAGGCCTTGTATGGTCTTAAGCAGGCTCCCAGATTTTGGTATGACAAGATTGACGACTTTCTTAAAAGCCTGGGATTTCAAAAAAGTGATGTTGATGCAAATTTGTACTTCAAGGTAAGAGGTAACCAACATGTTATACTAATCATGTATGTTGATGATCTCTTTCTAACATGAGATGAAGGGCTAATAGCCTAGTGTAAGAGAGAGCTAACCTCAGAATTCGAGATGAAAGACTTAGGCTTGATGCATTACTTCCTAGGATTGGAAGTGTGGCAAAGACAGGGAGAGATATTTCTGGCACAAGGAAAATACACAGTGGATGTACTAAAGAGGTTTTGTATGATGGATTTCAAATCCATGTCTACTCTGAAGGTTACCAACCTGAGGAAGCTGCATGATTCTGATACAGATTCAGATTTGGTGGATCCCACCATGTATAGGAAGTTGATTGGATCCTTGATGTACATGATCCACACTAGGCTAGATATATTTTATGCAGCGATTGCAATGAGTCAGTTCATGACTGAACCGAGATAGAGACATTGGTTGGCAACAAAGCACATCTTGAGATATCTCAGAGGGACCATTACTTATGGTTTGAGATATACATCTAGTGGTGGTTTATTTCTGCATGGGTATGCAGATGCTGACTGGGCAGGAAGCCCAGTGGATACTTCTGGATATTGCTTCAGTTTAGGATCTATTATGATCTCTTGGTCAAGCCGGAAGCAGGGATTCATTGCACAGAGTAAAACAAAGACTGAGAAAATTGCAGCAAGTGATACTAGCAAGGAAGCAGTATGTCTCAGAAAATTTGTTTCTGGGTTGTTTGGAGACAAGCTCAAGACGACGGTGGTTCATTGTGATAATCAAAGTTGCATAAAATTGACAAAGAACATGATATTTCACGACAGGTCAAAACATATTGACATGAGGTACCACTACATCCGAGACTTGGTCTAGAGAAAAACTGTAAAGTTACAGTACATAGCCACGAGTGAGTAGGTAGTTGATATCCTGACCAAGCCTCTGACCTCGAGACAGTTTGTGCAGCTGAGAGGCAAGCTTGGTGTGGCTGAGAATGACTCCCTCGCTGAGAGGGAGTGTTAAATTTGGAAGCATTGACAATCATTCTCCAATGAGAGGCCATATGGTCCACCATGAGGCTAGGCAGGGACATTTGGAGAATCAACCAGTCTTGTGAGGTATTGAAAAAATCCAGGGGGAATGTACAACCTCTGTGAGTTAAACCAAAATTCAGGACAAATGAGATGCTATGTGAGTCTAATGCAAAAGTTAGGGGGAACGTACAACCTCTGTGAGCATATATAGTCTAGTGCAAAAGTCAGGGGGAACATACAACCTCTGTGAGCATAGATAGACAAGTGCAAAAGTAAGGGGGAATGTACAACCTCTGTGAGCCTAGTCAATCCTTGTGAGTCATGAGAAAAAGTCAAGGCATCTAGCAAAATTTAGGTTGAATATAAAATTCCTATGAGCTAGAAACAAACGATATTCCTAATATTGCAAATGATATAAATGTATTGATCTAGTGTGTTGGCACATGTAACATTATCCACCATGAAGTGAATTTTGAATTTCCTTGTAAAGAGTTGAGTTGTAACTGAAGTCTCAATTCTAGTTCTATTTTAGAACTAAAAGTGTAATGTTGAGTTGTAACTGAAGTCTTAAGTCTAGTTCTATTTTAGAACTAAAGTGTAATGTTGAGTTGCAAATGAAGTCTTAAGTCTAGTTCTATTTTAGAGCTAAAGTGTAATGTTGAGTTGCAATTGAAGTCTTAATTCTAGTTCTCTTTTAGAACTAAAGTGTAATGTTGAGTTGCAACTAAAGTCTTAAGTCTAGTTCTATTTTCGAACTAAAGTGTAATGTTGAGTTGTAATTAAAATCTCAAGTCTAGTTCTATTTTCAAACTAAAGTATACCAGCCTCAAGTCTAGTTCTAAGTTTGAACTAAAGTATAAAGTTGAGTTATGATTAAAGCATGCAAACATGTTACTATTTCGAGCCTCTCCTCTTCCCCTCTTCAGCCTATATAAGCAGAGGTCGACCCCTCTCTTCAATACAGTTTTGATATGCAGGTTAAGGGTGAAGCAATAGAGGCAAATATCAGTGATAAAGAGGCAGCATATCAGTGTTGTATATCAACAATAGAGGCAACATATGAGAGGTGTATTTCAGCAAGGTTTTTTAGGTCTTTGTCAGGTAGCCATCTTGGCAAGCTTTTTAAGAGCAGAACATTCATGGTGGATATTTGTAAGTGATCTTACATTATTAATGCAATAAA
>CBVK0100097054.1:0-34603 GCA_900067695.1 Picea abies | reverse complement strand
AGGCATGACCAAAAATTCATAATGGCCTGTATGAGTTCGGAATGTTGTTTTTGGGATATCTTCTTCCTTCATTCTAATCTGATGATACCCTGAAAGAAGATCCAATTTTGTGAAATAGATTTCTCCATGTAGTTCATCTAACAATTCATCAATGATGGGAATGGGAAACTTATCTTTAATAGTGATCTTTTTGATCTCTCTATAATCTGGACACATATGCCATGAGCTATCTTTCTTGAATACCATTACCACTGGTGCAGAGTAAGAACTTTGTCTAGGTCTAATAATGCCTGCCTCTAACATTTCTTCAACTATGCACTCAATTCCACTCTTTTGGGTGTAAGGGTATATGTATGGCCTGGTGTTAGGAGGAACACTCCCAGGAATTAGGTGAATTTCATGATCATGATTTCGAGTGGGTGGAAGACCTTTTGGAATATCTTCAAATACTTTGGAATGCTTATCAATGATCCCTTGGAGATATTGAGGAATAGATGGCTTAGATGTTTCAACATATAGTGAGCATAGTTGTGCAACAATGCCTTGATGCCCCTTTTTCAATAATTTTGTCATGCCATTAGAGCTAATCACTTTACCAGGTTTCCCTGTGATACCTCTTAACTCAATTTCTTTTCCTTCCAATGAAAATTTCATGAAAAGTTCTTGATGAAAATTTCATGAAAAGTTCTTGAAAATTAAAATCCATTGTTCCTAATGATTGTAACCATTGGATTCCTAGTACAACATCCGCACCACCCATGGGTATATAAATCAGTAGACTATTCATTACATATTCCCCCATAGTAAGATTTCTCTTATTGCATTTTACTGAGCAATTGATAGTTCCTCCACCTGCAATCATTACTTGAAACTCCGGCGCTGGATATACAAAGCAATTGAGAGAGTTGGCTAATTTATAGTGAATAAAATTATGAGTATTTCTAAAATCAATTAGGACTACTACCTTTTTCTTTTTGATGTATACTTCGATCTTGAGGGTTTGAGGAGTGCTAATTTCAGCCAATGCATTACATGATATCGTGGGAGTCAACTCTTCAGATGAAATTGCTTCTACGTTTTCATCTTGAGATGTTTTTTGTTCTTGTTCTTCTTCCTCTTCACAATCTATGTAGAATTGTTTCTTCTCACCACACTTATGTTCCTTACTGTACTTGTTGTCACAATTAAAGAATAAAACTTTTTCTTTTATTTCCTCCAATTTTTGAGGTGTCAACCTTGTAGGCTGAGGTGTTTTAGAAGAAGGAGCATTGTTATCTCTATATATGTTAGGATTGGTCCTTCTAGTAGCCATAGCCATATTTTTACTGTCAACTTTTCTTTCCACCTTAAATGCATTCTCCAATGATTTGGGTTCCTAAAGGTGAACCTCATGCTAAATGTTATCCTTTAAAGTTCCTATGAATACATCAATCAAGTGCTCATCTGGAATATTTGTTACCTTTATATTCAATCTTTGGAAGTTCTCAATGTGCTCGATAACTAAACCCTTTTGATTGAGATTTATCAATTGGATAAAGAAGGTATTTCTCTGTGTATCCTCATACTGTGCTATCATTTCTTCCATGAAAATTATCCAAGTGACAAGTGATTTGTGAGAAAAAAACAATAGATACCATACAAATTCATTGGGTTCTAAATATAAAGAAGCAATTTGTACCTTTTGTGTATGTGGCACATTATGTAGATCAAATAATTGCTCCATCTGAAGTATCCATGTGATTGGGTCCTTGCCATCAAACTTCCTCATATCTTAGGAACGTGGTTGGTCTTCAACCCAAAGTTGGAGTTTCTCCATTACTGATTCACCTTCCTTGTGTCCTCATCATGAATTTCATGGGATGCATTTTCACTTTCAAGTTTATTCTCTGTTACAAATTTTTTCAATACTTCCATGATCTCCTCTCTTAAACCATCCATCTTTGCCTCCAACTTAGTTTCCACTCTTGTAGTTCATATTTTGTTACTATATTATTTTGTAAATCATGTATGTCCCTACACATTTCTTCACCTTCATCAAGAGTCCAAGTAGGCTTGTCTAGAGGCTTATCCGGTGTAGAAGTTCCCTTTTTGGGTCGCATGTTGACCAAGTATCACTTTTGAACTTGATTTTGAGATGGTTCTACTAGACAATCTTTATTTTGTTGTATCTCCCAAGTTTCGACCCTTCTGGGTATGAAACTTTGTTCTATGTAGTTCTCTGATATTTATTCTCCGCAATTCCACAGATATGATAAAACTTGGATGTGCCAAGTGGAATTTATGGTAAATTCCCCACAACTTGCTGATTTTTGGCCTTTCCAGGAGATCTCACTTGTATAGCATGCCTCACACAAAATAATTCTAAAACTTGTACCAGAAATAGTACAGGCTATTCACTATCCAATGTGTTGGGTATGTGTTATAATCTTTGCATGTGTGTGTGTGTGGGTGCGTCAGATATGACGACTGCGTCTGACAATCCCTTCACCTAGGGCTCTACTGTGTGCGCTGGGCGCTTTCCTAGGGGGGTCCCAGGGGGGGGGGCAGGTATGTCCCCCCCTGGTTACGTGGAGCATTCGGCACCGGGCAGTAGCCCGGGGCCGAAGAGGTTCAGGGAAGTGCCCCGAGTACGCGCAGTGTTCGGCACCGGGCGGTAGCTCGGGGCCGAGGGGTTTGGGGCAACAGCCCGATTTTTTTTTTTTTGGGCGGTTTTTTTTCTATTTTTAGCGGATTTTGCTATTTTTAGCTGATTTGTAAATTAATCCCGGATTAAAGGATTAGGGTTTTGTTATCTACGGAATACCTAAAAACATTGTATATATTGTATGGCGAATGGTGAAATTCGATATAATGAAAAAAAAAGGTTTTCCCGGTTGAGGGTTTCCGGTAAAGATCTCTGTGTATTCTGTGTATGAGCCATTGATTAATTTTTGTATTGATTAAGGATATATATGCATTGATTTACTTCGCAGGTTTAAAACTTACACAATGAAACTAGTTTGACTCAATTTGGATACTCTAGGAAGAATTTATGATTATTTTACCTAGAACACCTTCTTGCGACTAGTCAATACAACTAGTCAGATACCCTATCTTCCAAAGGGTGTATCTACAAAATTTAAGATGACCCAGAATCTAAAATTTTTACCACAGATACCTTACTAAAGTCTCTAAATAGCCTCTAGATTTCAGGGTATGAAACATTACAGAAAAATAATTATAGCAAAAATTCTGCAATGACTCAGTTCAGGATGATTCCAGAACCCTATTTTGCACAGGTTGTATATCTGAAAGTATAAGGCATCAGGAGATGAAATTTTAACCCAACATACCTTGATCCATCTACTAAATATCCTCCAATTTGTTACTTCTTAAACATTGTATAAAAAAAGTTATGACAAAAATTCCAAGGTGTCTCAGATGTAGTAGTGAAACCCCAAGACCTTGAGCTCTAATACCATATGTTAAGAACCAAATATCAATATAGCATAGAAAAACCTCAGAATAAGTACTCAATGCCTTGAAAGAGAGATAATTTTAGATAATAATCCTCTTCAAGGGGGAAACAACCTTTTACCCCACATAAATGTTCAACTACAAGATGATTCCAAATGAAAATGTATCCTTGGTATATATAGGAGACTAGGAGGTATAATTACAACTAATGGAATAAAACCAACATAAATAAAATAACATTATTAATATAATATGGCCCAATTAAGGGGTAATGAGCCAATATTAGGGCTTAACACCCACTTGTCCACATATTTGGAACTTAAGATAAAATAATTATCCATATTTTATGTTTTAAGAAATATTAATATAATATTCCTTTTTGACTTAATCTCCCTTGCTTAGCCCCTTTTCCTTAAAATTTATCCCCTCCCTTTCCCTAACTAGGGGAGTTTAGTCCCCCATATTTTTTATCGTGGTCGATCTGCACGCATTGATGTATTTTATATTAATCATGAGATATATACAAAAATAGGCGCATTGGCCTTTAACATTTAGGCTCTCTGGCCTAATCAAAACATAAGCATCCTATCTTATAATAACTGTCTCACCAGCATATACAAAATAGCATATACACAAAGGCTCCCTAACCTCAATATCACATGCACTTAATTTGTTGTGTGCGGTATCCTGGAATGTGCACACTTCGTCATTTTACTGCGCAGTACATGCACGCACTATGCCATGAAAGGTGCATACAAAAATATATTAAAAAACTCACCAGCTTAAGTAAATTTCCATTTACATTACAATTGGGTTCGACCTAGGGATATTACAATCCCCTCCCCTTATTTATGCATTGTCCTCAATGCATCATGTACCCATATACCACAAAATTTCAAAAATACTCAAAAATATCCGGGTATTATGCCCTCATTGCATCCTCATGCTCCCAAGTAGAGTCCTCATGACCATACCTAGTCCATTGGACCTTTACAAGCCCTATGGATTGATTCCATAGTTGTTTTATTTTCCGGTCCAGAATGCATACCGGATACACTTGAAAATCACCTTTTTGTTCCACCTAAATCACGTTCCAATCAATAACATGATTAGCATCAGGTATATATTTTTTGAGCAATGATACATGGAATACATTATGAACATACATAGATGCATGCAATGCAATCACATATGCTACTCGACTAATCCTCTCTAGGATTTCAAATGGCCCACAATAACGACCTGCCAACTTTGAACAATTTCCCAACTTCAGGGAACTTTTGTTGGCTTTCACTTTCAAAAATACATGGTCTCCCACTTTGAAATCCCTATGAGTTCTGCCCTTATCAGCATAGATTTTCTTCCTGTCTTGGGCATCCTTCAAAATTTTCTTTATTTTTATCATTTTCTCCATTTCCCTGAGCAAATCTAGTCCAACCACTGCTCTATATGCTGGCTTATCCCAACTTACTGGTGTGTTTCACTTTCTTCAATAAACTGCCTCAAATGGGCTCATCTTTTGATATGTTTGGTACCCATTGTTATAAGAAAACTCTACCAAGTGTAGGTAGTCTTCCCATTTTGATGGTTTATCCATAAAATACATCCTCAACATATCCTCAATCACTTGATTCACCCTCTTTGTTTGTCTATCTGATTATGGATGATAAGTTGTACTAAAATTCAAATTTGTTCCAAATCCATTAAATAATCCCTTCCAAAATTGTGAGGTGAATTTTGGAAATTTGTCAAACACAATTGTCTTGGGTATGCCATGCAATCGAGCAATTTATTTCATATAAATATCAACAATGTTGGCTGCCTTGTGAGTTATCTTAACTGGAATAAAATGGGAAACTTTAGTAAGCTTATCCACCACTACCATGATAGAATCCTATTGTTTATTTGTTTTGGGCAGTTTAGTGATGAAATCCATTGTTACAACTTCCCATTTCCACTCAGGAATGGGTAATGAATGTAGCAAACTAGATGGGTGTCTATGATTATCTTTTACCTTTTGACATTCTAAACATTTGGCAATAAAATCAACAACCTCTTTCTTCATGCCAAGCCAATAATATTGGCTTTTGACAACTACAATAGTTTTCTGATAACCTGGGTGCCTAGCATAAGGCACATTGTTCAATTCTTTCAATATCAGATTTTTCAACTCTTGGGAATTTGGTGCATAAATTCTACCCCTGTACATGATAATTTCATCCTTATCTATCTTGTATTCTTCAATTTTCTGCTGCAAATTACTTTGCTGTAATTTTTCCACTAAATCTTTGTATTGCAAATTTGATTTGGAAACCTTTGTAATTCTGTCTTTCAAATCTGTTTGGTACATGATAATGGATGTAGCATGTAATTCATGCAGTCTTCTGTTGAGTGCATCAACCACTTGTTTATCTTTCCCCTTGATATGATTTATATCAAAGTCATATTCACTTGGAAATTCTAACCATCTGCTTTGCCTAGCATTTAGAGTTGGCTAATCAAATAAATATTTCAGACCATTATGGTTTTTTCTTAGCTCAAACATTTTCCCCATGAGGTAGTGTCTCCATTTCCTCAAGGCATGCACTATGGCTGCCAACTCCAAATCATGAGTGGCATAGTGTCTTTCATGCTCCTTCAACTTCCTTGATTCATAACATGTAACAAACCCATTTTGAGTGAGGACTCCGCCAAGTCCTTATTTACATGCATCTATGCATACAATGAAGTCTTCATTTGGGTCTGCAATCCCTAGTATTGGAGCACTGGTTAATAATTGTTTCAAGCATTGGAAACTCTTTTCACAATCCAATGTCCATTGAAACTTCACACCCTTTCTTTGCAAGGAAGTGATTGGGTGTGAAATATTTGAGAATCCTTCAATGAATCTTCTATAGTAGCCTGCAAGACCCATGAATTATCTCACCTCTATCACATTCTTTGGCACTGACCATTCTCTAGTGGATTCTATCTTCTCGGGATCCATTGCTATCCCATCCTCTGAAATGATATGTTCCAAATAATGAATTTGCTTTTGATAAAATGAGCACTTGCTCAATTTGGCATACAACTGATTCTCCCTTAATACTTGCAACACCATACTCAAATGATGCTCGTGCTCTTCTTCTGACTTGGAATATACAAGGATGTCATCCGAAAAGACAATGACAAACTTGTCTAAATATTCTCGAAAAACACCATTCATTAAGAACATGAAAACATATTGTGCATTTGACAACCCAAATGGCACCACTGTGAACTCATAATGACCATACCTTGTCCTAAAGGCAGTCTTGTTGATATCTTCCTCCTTAATCCTTACTTGGTGGTATCCTGATCTGAGATATATCTTGGAAAATATCTTTGCATCCTCTAATTGATCAAAGAGATCATCAATCCTTGGCAAAGGATACTTGTTCTTTACAATCACTTTATTTAACTGTCTAAAATCAATGCACAATCTTAATGTCCCATCTTTCTTCTTCATGAACAAGATTGGGGCACCCCAAGGTGACACACTTGGGCATATATACCCCTTCTTCAAAAGTTCTTCAAGATGCATTTGCAACTCCTTCAGCTCTGGTGTACTCATTCTGTAAAGAGTCTTTGAAACTGGAGCTGCTCTAGGCATTAGATTTATAGAGAAATCAATATCTCTCTTTGGGGCTAGTCCTAGTACCTCCTTGAACACATATTCAAACTCTTCCAAGATTGTGTGTTCTTCCAATTTTGGCACCTTATCTATAGGTGTCTCTTCCATATGAGATGAAAATATTTGACACCCTTTTCTGTAACATTTCTTCAGTTGCACTGCTGAAATTTCTCTTATGGTTACTACCCTTGGAATTCCTTGCACTTTTCTTTGGCTCCCTTCCTCATCCAAGTACTTAAATGACTTGTTATGACAGTCTAGGATAGCATGATGTTGATCCAACCAATCCATCCCAATTAGAAAGTCATAAGAACCTAAAGGAAAGATGTTCAAATCTTCCTTGGTGTTCAGTCCATTCATGTCCATAAGACATGACTTAACCATCTCATTAACTTTTATTTTGGTTTCGGTAGCCATCTTCACCAACCAAGATTTTCCATGCTTGATTTTTGGAAAATGAAAATTTTCCACCATATTAGGATCTATATAACTATTACTATCTCCTGAATCAATTAAAATATCAATGGTTTGGGTGTTGATCATACCTTCCACTTCAATCATATGTGACTAATACTCTGCTTTCTTTTTGTCCAGGGATGCATAGATCCTTGGCACATTTCTGCCCATGTCCTCCACTATTTTAGCTTGTTGTACATTATGGAAAATCCTCACTTTTTCACCTATGTGAGGACAATATCTGAACATATGATCTCCTTTACAACCACAACACTGAATAGGTGGTTTCCTTGGCCTTTGACCCTCGGTCTCAATCATTTTGGGTTCTCTAGAATTTGGTTGTCCCTGAGGATTATTTCTGAAGAATGGTGGCTTATTTCCCTTCTTCCTTTGATCCATCTTGAATTTATTTTTTTCTTCCCAAGATTTTTGGAAAGTTGGCCTTGCTTTTTGCTGATCATATAGGTATTTAGCTCGTGTTATGGTCTCCTCGAATGTATTGGGATCATCATATTGTATTTTGTCACTAATGAATGGTGGAAATCCACTCAAATACCTCTGAATCTTAACTGTCTCATCCTTGATGAAAGAGACATACTTCAACAATTCTAAAAACCTTCTCTTATATTCATCTTTGGTCATACTCCCAAGATTGATTTCAACGAACTCTTTCATTTTCTTGTCATAGTATCTCTTAGTCAAGTATTTCTTCTCAAAATACTTCTTGAATTCTCTTCAAGTAACACTTTTCTCTTTAATGTGTTGTACCTGCACAAGTTGATCCCACCATATGGATGCCTTTCACTTGATTTGATAGATAACAATTCTACCTTTTGCATGAGAAGAATAATTATGCAATTGAAAATACTTTCTCATGCCCAACAACCATGTCTCTGCATCTTCATCCTTCTTGTGCTCGCCATCAAATGTAGGAGGTTTGATTTTGTTCATTTCTCCTCGTAGCTCGTCCACCGCAGACCTCTTATGCTTCCTGACAGGGGATGGAATTGATTTGTTATGTTCCCTCTTATTTTAATTGCTCGGGGAGTGATGGTGATGTATGCTAACACTTATTTCTCTTCTTTTCTCATCAGGAGATATGTGACTTCCAGATTTTCTTGAGCCACTCTCCTTATCCAATTTATTTTCTATTATGTTCAAGCTCTCCAATAACTTCATGTTGAATTCATATTGCTTCTCCTTGGATTTCATAAGCCTTTCATTATCATATTTATGGATTTGGACATCCTTCTGCAAATTTTTAATGGTCTCTACCATATTCATGTTTTCATCCCTTCCTTCTCCATGTCCATTGGAGTTTGTTCCTTCAATGCCCAAATGGACATCCATCCCTCTAATCTCATCTTCCTGACTGTAAGTCCCCTGTGACTCTTCCATTACTCTGGACTCAATGTTGATATTGATATGATATAGTTGTTGTTAACTATGCAAAATGGGTAGCCACCAAAACTTTGTCAGGCTATCTGTTTCAACAATTTCATGAAAATATATGAACCATTCTGGATCAATAATATATCAGAATTATTTCTTCTAATTTCCTGGAGAATTAAATGCCCAGATTAATTTTCTACGTGTATACTTAGATTACACTATCAAATACCTTTCCAATTCTTTCTCCCACGCTCAATTCTGAGTCTTGAGTAGAAAGTTATGGTTATTTGAAATTTGCCCATTACTTTTTCTATTCATTTTTTTTTTCAACTTGGTGCAACTCTGCGCTATAAATATGCATTTTTGCACCTACTCCTTTGGAATTTTAGTAGGATCTCAATTGGGTTTCTTCATATACATATTATGGACACTCTATCCAAGCTTCACCTTTTTATGGGTTCCAGGCTGCTAGTTACAACTAACTAAAGTTCTAGGCCAAAATACCATATTGTAACTGATATGCTACATGTACCTTCCTTGCCATATTAAACATATTTAACATACCCAGAAATTCAATTAAACTATGGGAATGTCTTATATGGTTCAATATATTTCCATTGAATACTCTTGGCCTCAATCTGATTCCGGAGAAGAAATTTATGGCTCTATGAAGTTAGATGGGTCTTAAAATTTACCCTTCACTGTTTGTGCTGTAACTTTCTCATAAAAGCTTTGTTTGACGAACGGTTTACACCATTAGAAAGCTCTCTCTGGGATCTTTTATTTGAGATACAGAGACAAAGTGTGCTAAAGTGTGGCTTATCACACTCTATTCTCATGGTTTTTGAGTAGCTAAAAACATTGTTAAGGCCCTCAAAAACGCGCTACAAAAAGATGACGTTCAAATGATATAAAACATCACAGAAAATCACAGATTTTCTGCTATTGTTTACCCTCCAAACGACTTTGCACACACAATTTTCAACCTGTAAACCCATATTTACCATGTGCGACAACAACACAAGGTAAATCATGCTCCACACATCCATAACTACCGTGCATCACTTCTCTGTCATGCCAATAACTAGTGCACATTTATTTTGTGTCACGCGCCAATATCCACCGCACACAATTTTGGTTCTTGCACTATTACCTGTTGTGCACAATTTTTGTATCGCGTGCTAATATTCCACGTGCATTTCACTCTATGCGTTGCACCATGAAAAAGTTTAGTATGCCCCCACCACGCACCATTAACAAAACTGTCACACAACAACATATACCCACATTGCGCGTGCACCAACCAAAGTCCTCTGTGCTCTACCAATACTGCGCACACCACGCGCGCCATTATTATGTGTGTGCACACTGCATAATGCTAAATTTAGTGAGTGGACCCACACACCAACATTTTATTGTGCGACACCAAAATTTAGCACGCGCACCAGCACACCAACATTTTTTCGCACAGTGCCAAAATTTAGCATGTGCACTAGCATGTCAACATTTTTCCATGCAGTGCCAAAATTTAGCACGTGCACCGGCAGGCCAACATTTTTCCGCACGGTGCCAAAATTTAGCATGCGCACCAACACGCCAACATTTTTCCGCGTGGCACCCGATTTTTTCCTATCAGAAGTTTTTTACTGTACATCGTGCATTTTTAGTGCACCCACCTACGCACATACAATTTTATGTGCATCAATTTCCTCGTGAATTCCGCTACATAAATTGGGGATTTTTCTAACTTTTTCCCCAATTACCATAAACATTCTGCAATTGTGAATTTTGTTCAATTCCACCCTGATTACACCAATAAAACCTTCGCAACAACCAATCGATGTGGTTTGACATTTCTGGAATGAATGTTTCCCAAACTCAAGTCACGGATTGAGAATTTAAATTACAAAACTTGCTCCATCTGTCATGGCTTCACTGTAACTTCAAATTCAACCAATTCTAGGTCTGAATTTGCTAGAACATATATTAAATCACGAATATCTCACCACTTGGCTGAATTTCTCCATTTTCTCATGAATTTAACAACATAAATTGGGGTGTTTCCCAATTCCATGTCGTTGCTTCTAAATTTTACCATGAATGCTCTGCAACTTGAAATTTGGCCAATTCGAAATAAATTCTCTGTGTAATTTCGCTTCAACTCAACTTGCTCAGCCCATTCAGACTCAATGTTGAAATATGAAGCTCTGATACCATATTGTAAATTCCCCTGCCACCCAGGTCGGACCACGCTACATGAGAGAACTCTTTCATTCTACGAAGCATAGTGTAACATACCCAACAACCAACTGAGCTATGCCACATAAATTTTTTGGACTGCATGCAATTAAAACATATGCACATAGAACTCTTGCGAAAGTTTTACATATAAAACACAAACAAATAAATAAATTCTATAAATGCATGGATTCATACTAAAATTATAATAAACATATACATGCAACATATACAGGAAATGCCCATAAATATACCCATAGTTATAAACCACACACAGGATAAACCCATAAAAATAATCACGTAAATAACAATGCATCATCTAAATTTATCACACAATTGACACTTATCTTGGTACGAATATCATTGACTACGTTCAAACCTTCCACGAACCTCCTAGCCTTAGACCACACTGTTCATCACTCTCAACAATGGGTCACCCCCGAGATGGGACCAAACTCCACTTGGGTAAAGGGATTTCCAACCTATCTAATGGCTCATAGACAACAAGAAAGACTTCTTCACGGGTGCCTACTCAATCTAACAGCCTACAGTCTTTCATTCCTCACATGACTATCCCACCCCAAGAAGTGTGCCCCTTCTCTGCTCAACAATCCTTCAGCTGCCCCACTTCCCTTCCAGGGCTTCAACAATAGTCAGGACAAGAAGTCTCAGAGACCTATAGTTGTATTTTAGCACATTGAGGAAATCAATTCCCAACAATTCTCTCACTGAGAGATAAATTGATCATGGGCTTGACAACCCTCCTCTTCAATATGCCATGGGCTTGACAACCTGCTTCTTCAGTCCAACTCCCAAGCTAACCAACTACACAAACAAGTATGGCTATGGATACAAGTTCAGGTATAGACATGAAGGTATGTAGGATAGTTCAATGGGTGTGTGAATGCTCATGGATGATTGACTGGTTGACTGAATGATGGAAGGAATGATGTTCCCAATGATGGATGGAAGTGTGAAAATAAACTAAGTCCCAACAATATGTGCATGTCCCCAACTTGACACTTTTCATGTTGGGAGCTACTTTGGCCCACTTGTCCCCAACTTTGGAACTTAGGATAAAATAATTATCCATACTTTATGTTTTAAGAAATATTAATATGATATTCCTTTTTGGCTTAAGCTCCCTAGCTTAACGTGTTTTCCTTAAATTTTAGCCCCTCCCTTTCCCTAACTAGTGGATTTTAGTCCCCCATCTCTTTTATCTTGGTCGGTCTGTGCGCAATGATGTATTTTATATTAATCATGAAATATATACAAAAATAGGGGCACTGGCCTTTAACATCTAGGCTCTCCAGATAATCAAAACATAAGCATCCTAGCTTATAATAACTGGCTCACCAGCCTATAAAACACATCATATACACAAAGGTTTCTTGGCCTCAATATCGCACGCACTTAAGTTGTTGCACGTGTTAGCCTATGACTTACCTTTACCAATCACTAAGTCTAAATTGTCACCTATATTTGTATTATTCATTTATGATATTAGTAATATATCCTCAAGTGATGACTAATGAGTTAGTTAAGATTGCCTAGCCTAGTCATCATGCATGATTTTAGGATCTAGAGAAAATCTCTCTATTAGGTGGCATCACCCATTGTACTATAAATCTGTAACATTGGAGTGAATAAGATAGTGTTGGATATTATGCCTTTTCCGCCATGTTGTTGTTCTTGTTTATGTTTTATCAATTGTTGTTGTTCTTGTTTTAGATTTATCAATTGGTATCAGATCTCTTATGATCTTAAGGGCTTGAAATCATGATAGTAGTTTTCCATGGCTTTGTATGATAGTAGCCTTGTTTCCTATACCAACAAATTGCAGATCTATAATATTTGGGATGTGCAATCATAGAAATAAAGAGAGCCACAGTCGAGACATTGTATGGACACGATTCAAACTTTGGCGCATGTTCTACAATAGTATATGGAATTTACAACGCATAGAAAATCAAGCTCTCTCCCTGCTATTCAAATTGGTGGTGGCAAAATTAACTTTGAATCTTCCTTTTGCAATTTTTTTGTGCCATCAATCAAGTTATGTCCCAGATTAGTGATTGAATCTTCCCTCCTCACGGATTTGCATATGTCTTTTCCCCTCAACGGATCGGTGGTTGTGATTGTGAAGGAGAAAGATCTGAATGTGTGTCCCAGCACAATATTCTGATTCGTCATACTTGCGTCCCAACAAAATATTGCAGCTTGCACGTGGCCTTCACCCAGAATAAAGGGAAGATTATGATCTATGCTCTTTCAACATTCACTTTCTATTATTCTAGATATTTAACAACTGCTACAAGCCTTTGAATGTTGATGTGATTGGAAGCTATTCTATAGATGGATTAGAAAAATGGCTTCATCAATTATTTTCGTTTGCAGCGATTTGTGAATTGGTTCGTTAGCATTTACCCCCTGACGTTTACCCTATTTTGAAATTTTCAACACACGTATCTACAACCAATCCGCTTGTGTCATGGCCCTCTGAAAAGGCTAGTGCTGAGTATGCCCTTCTTTGTATGATCAGGTCTTGTATTTATGAATTTGATTATGACAACACTTTATATGCAATTATGTTAATTTTTCCTCTATCTGTACATTATCCACTTTTGTAATAAAATATGTGTACTGAATTTTCAACGCAAATGGGTTCCAGTAATATTAATCCTATATATGATGAAGGGCATCACTGCCAAGGCGATATCTCTCTGTTTGAATCATGGTGATACCCTGCATTGGAAATTGATGATTAAATGAAATATGGGAATTATGGATTGATGAACCAGTTGAAAGGAATCGGGTCTTGAGTTGAAAAATGCATTGTGCAAATAGAAATGGAGAGATCTGTATTATGAATGATGTACTGAAGCCTGTTTGAAGAGGATGGAATTCATTATAATGATTGCTCAAAGCCTCTGTCAGTTGGATATTTCCTTCAGAGAAGCGTTCAATTGAATTTGAGATTTGATGTTGGGAGAGCTATTGATGTGGAGCGTAGACCCAACAAATGAGATATGACCAAGGCTTGGTCCAATGCATGAAATATGGAAACGTGTTGCTTAATTCTTGAAGAGAAGTCGCCCTGTTGAGAGGGCTCTGCCGCGTGGAGGAATTGTGAGTCTCTTATGCTGAGAAAACGAGGAATCACGAGTCTATTTCTAGAGACCTATGCGATAAGTGGCATGTGAGAGGCCTGTGGTCCATGGAGCTTGAAATAGTGATCCATCGTGTCGGCTGAAGCATGAAGGAGTTTGATTTCTGGTGTGAAATCTGGAGTGTTGTTGTGGCATAGTGCGCATGGAGTAGGAGTGAATTTTGTTTGTATACAACAAATTTATATAGTCTTCCTAGAGGGATAACTTTATAGGTACCTACGTTGTTACCTGAGAACACAACCAGTGCATTGAGGATAGAAAGCACCAATGTGAAAGGAACAGTTGTTGGCTGCAAGAAAGGTGAGTCAAATCCCTGGAAATGTCATATGCATGGGTTGCCAAATCAAAATCCAAGCCACATATATGGTTGGTTGGAACCATCATAATTTTAGATTTTATGGTAGCTTGCCTGACGTCTGATTTCAGCGATGAGATCTAAATAAATAAAATCTGTTTCTAGTTATGAGATCTAAAATGTGGATCCGATTTCCTCGAATCTGTTCAATGTGCAAGCCAAGAAATGAATCAAGGCACAAAACTCTCCTCCACGATAGGCATAATATCTCCAAGAAATTGATTTCATTTGCCAACGATTTTCATCTAAACTAATGAGATCTGGTGCGATCTAGTGCAATGGATAGTTGATCCATATTTCTACAAGGCTGCCAATTATATCTCTAAATTTATGTTCCATGGGAGGATTGACGAAGATCGTCGCCTTGGATGCTCGAATCATGTTCATGTGATTTGGTGCCTCTCAATGCAATCTGATTACTCTCCTCAGATCCGAAATTGCCACAGGTTTGCACACTTGGCGTAGTTTGGATGATTGGTAGCATCTTAAAGAATTAAAACTCATTTGTTTTTCATTCCTATGAAAATAAAACAAATAAAGTCATGCATATAATAAACAAACATAGAAGCTCTTTTAAAAGTGGCAATTAATTTAAAGGCATATTTATGACACTTTTGGAATAATATAAAGAATATTTTATTAAAATATTATTTTTGGGAGTCATAAGAAAAAGTGTTATTGTAATGCCTTTGAAAGAGGAATATTTCATGTTAGTTTAATTTTGCATCCAAGGATTTGGTCTCTCAATTTTAAATTCTTTGGGATTTGGAAGAGTTGGGACATTTGGAGAGAGAATGGTAATTGTAAAAATTGTTTGCACTTCTGGGATGGAGAATTTTGTAGAATGAGGAGAAATGAAGCTTAGTTGAAAGCTTCATGCAACATTTTTATTAATAAAATTATTATTTTTTGTGTGGTGATTGTGTCCTAGATCCGCCCAAAATTGAATAAGGGGATCTTAGGTACATTTTGTATAGTGTGTGCTGGTGATTTTTTTCATGGTTGCTTTATGTAGTGTTTTATGTCTAGTTTTGACATAACTACACTTACATTTTATCATACGACAATACACAGATGGCCTTCCAAACAAGTTAATTCAAACACACAATTAACACTAGTGAAGTACAAGCAATCAAAGCACTCAATCAAGCATCGTATTGAAGCAATCAAGTCATTAACCACATCAGTAATGGACAAATCAAATTTTTCAAACTCAACACATCATGGAGCATTTGAAGTTAAATTGTAACTTGCAAATTGTCCTTTTGTAAGTTTACTTGTCTTTTTAAAATCAAGTTGAGTTGAATTGAATTTCTCATAAGGTGCATTTTCGACTGAGCCTGACACCCTAGAGTCATTTTGAGTCGTAATTGACAAGGATGAGTACTTGAAACTCAAATCATTGTAATAATTTGGGATGCATTTTCGGTGGTAACCGACATCCTCAACTTTCTGGAAGCAAGAAAGAAAGAAGAGTTCAAGCGAGACTGAAACAAAATCAAACAAATGTGAAGTTTAAGCAAGCGGTTCAAGCAAGGCAATTTCAAGTGAGTGTGAATAGCAAGAAAACGTGAAGTTCAAGTGAGCGATTCAAGTGAGTGAGTTGCAGATAATCCTTCTTCTATCGAGTCAAATTGTAATCAGGATCTACCTGCACAAGGAGACCTCATTTAGTGTTTTTTGAAATGGCTCGAAGTCTTTAATTATTAGAGTTATTGAACACTCTAATAAACACCACTGAAGACAACACAATGATATTGAACAAAACAACTCTTCAATCAGTGCTAACTTGTTTGCAAGTGACACAAGATAAAGTTAGACTTCTTCAATCTTTATCCCAACTATTGAATGATGAGTTGACTGATCTAAAAAATAAACAGCCAGTGAAGTGTTCTGAACTAGTTTTTGTTAAGCACAACCCTCTCTATGATGCTGATGATGATGCTTTTGATCAAGAATCAGTGAAGGAACAACACAATGATACAACTTCAAAATCAGTTTCAGACGAAGTTGAATCTATTCATGAACCTACATTTCAAGAGTTTTCTTTTGATTTCAGTAAAGAAAACCTTCCAATGATGCATCAACATGCAGTAAATCCGCTTCCATGGATTTCAAAGAAACATGTTCATAATACCCTTTCCAATCCCATCATCAGACCTTGGGAAGAAATCATCTACAACAAGAATAGAACATGACTTGGATATGACAAGGAAGTTACCTCTCATATTCCTGATTATTCTAGACCAATTAAGTTCCAAAGTGTTGGATTCCTTCAAGAAGCTTCAAATTCACCTGTTCGAGTTCAGCATCAGAATGATAAGTGCCAACATTGTAATCGAGTTGATCACAAGGAGAATCAGTGTTTTGATCTCCATCCTTGCCATCATTGTGGTAAGCATAACCATTCTTCAGACAGATGTTCAACGCTGAAGAAACCTGGAAGATTGAAGATTCACTATGAGTGGATTGATCATTGACAATGGTCATCAACAACCAAGTGATTAGATAAGTCTCACCATAGAATTCAATCTCAAGTAAAGACCAATCTTGTAGCACATAACACTTTTGTACCTCACATAAGTGGTCCCCTTATGGCGTAGCTTTTGAGCATGGCCCTCATGAGATGAGATAACATGTGGTTTTTTCTGCATGCCCACTTTTTGTGTTGTACTCAAATGGAACAAGTATGGTACTCTCTTGAGCATAGAAGGGGAGAGTACAATGATGTAACTCTCATGCTCCTTAAGGGGGGGAGTTCAAAATTCTAGTGAAGATGGTTCATGAAACCACTTGTGGTCTCTCCTTTCAGCTGACAAAGGAGGGAATTGATGATGGAATCGAAGATGGTTGTCAGATAGAAATTTTCGACAACAACAAACATCAAGTATGCCAGATGGGCATGAAATTTGCCAAATGGGCAACTGCGGTCTGTAGATGACAGACTTTGGTAGAATTATGGTTCAATAAGTTTAAGTTGAATCATATTTATTTTGATTTTGAGAGAAATGATGTGAACATTTGGTTCACATAGATGGTCATTCGACCTAGCAGAGGACAAGAGGATCCTTCTGCATTGCAGCTTGGCATTTGATTGAGTTGTCAGGCATTTTTCAGGGATGTGTCAGACTAGAAGATGATTCACTTTTCTTGGTTCTCTCTCATCAGATTGGAGTTTACATTATGTAAACAATTTGCATGCATCCTTGCTCACATGATTACATAGTGAGATTTTTTAGAGATGGTAGACTTTGGCAAGATTATGGTTCAATGACTTGCAATTGAATCATACACATGATACATTGGGATGTTGTTGGACACCTAAAAGTGTCAATATTGGTTAGTGGTTATCCAAAAACCATCAGATACATGGTATCAATTGGTCAATGGTTATCCCAAACTACAGATTCAGAGAGCACTATGAGTGATACACTGATAGTAGAGTGGTGATACTACATGTTCACCAATTAGTAGAAGACATGAGATTCTTCTAGCTAAAATACTTGGCAAAATGATCAAATTGTCAAGCAATCAGGGAATGTTCAGATATTACAGCTGTTCACTTCCATATCTCAGCTCTCTTCTAGTTCATTTCAAATGAACATGTTCATCATCCAGATTGGCGGTTTTTCAGGCAGTTCTTCATTGAGGCTCAGCACATGAGTTTTAGTATGAAGACTTGGAATTGATACCAGTTTATGCTTTATTGCTGGTATTATTGATCAGACTTGTGATTGAGGGGGGGATTATTAGCCTATGGCTTACCTTTACCAATCACTAAGTCTAAATTGTCACCTATATTTGTATTATTCATTTAGGATATTAGTAATATATCCTCAAGTGATGACTAATGGGTTAGTTAATATTGCCTAGCCTAGTCATCATGCATGATTTTAGGATCTAGAGAAAATCTCTCTATTAGTTGGCATCACCCATTATACAATAAATATGTAACATTGGAGTGAATAAGATAGTGTTGGCTATTATGCCTTTTCTGCCATGTTGTTGTTCTTGTTTATGTTTTATCAATTGTTGTTGTTCTTGTTTTAGATTTATCAGCACATGTATCTTGGAATGTGCACACTTCCTCATTTTACTGCGCAATACATGTGCGCACTATGTCATGAAAGGTGCATGCAAAAATATATCAAACAACTCACCAGCTTAAGTACATTTCCATTCACATTACAATTGGTTTTGACCTAAAGATATTACAATTCATTCTCGCATTACAATGATGGAAAATGATGAAATTAGAGGAAATCCATGCTTTCAAAAGAGTATTACAATGATGAAATCAGAGCAAGTTTTTGAATGGACAACTGATACATATGCCACCCTTTACTTACTAAAAGGATAAGTGGAGCTCTGATCATCACTGACAGTTTTAATGGTTGTATGATTCCATGTTGTCGTTTCTGGGTCAAATTTAAGTTCCCACGTAGGCCAGTAATGTAGGTATTTCTTCACAGTAAAAACATCATTGTTTCCATGTAAATACAATGTCCTGACAATAACGAAATCACGTTGATCGAATTCCTTTGTTGCATTTACAAATTTCTACAAATCCATTGTCATTTTTTCATTTACTTGAACAATCCATCCAACAGAAGCAATTCCATATGTATGGGTAGGGCTGCTAGGAATGACTCCTGACAGGTATACCCCATGCCCTTTTTCCGGCCAAAATCCCAATGAAAGGACAACTGAGTGTGTCTCCTGTATAGCATAGCCACACCAATTTACCATGTGTGTGCTTCCAAACCCTCTTCTTACATCGGTGTCCACAAGAACCTTAATCTCTTTTGGAAAGCATTTGTTAGAATAAATCTTACTTTAGTAAGAGATAACTATTACTATTGTAACTGTGAGTTTCTAGGTTTACTATTTTTAGCTAATCAGATCTACTTAAGTCAGTGATCTGCATGCTATATATGTAACCTCCATTTGTTTGTTAAGCAATGAAAACGTTTTGTGTTGTGTGAATTAATTCTTCCAATCTTTAATTTGGTATCAGAGCCACAGGAGTAAGGTGCGGAAATTCTAGAGGTTCGCAGATCTCTCCTCTGGTAGGGTGCGAACCAGAGGAATCAAAGAAGTTCACAGGCTGTTGTTCATTTAGGTGCGAACATGCTTCACATTCCTGCACCCGGAGTATTCAAGAAATGCGAACACCTTGCAGTCAAGTAAAGAGTGAGGTGCGAACACCCCGCAGCCAAGTAAAGTGTGAGGTGCGAACTCTCCGCAGTGAACTCTAGTGTGAGGTGCGAGAACCATGGTATTTTGAAAGTTTATATAGTTTCCATGCGTTGAAGTTTTGTTTTTACGAGTGTACATTTTTCATTTTTACTGTGTGGGTGAGTATTCTTGCATGCATGGAGTTTGGAGCATAAATTTGCATGTCGTGAGCAAATCGTGAAGTTTTTATATAAAAGTCTTTATATGAGATTTAATTTTTAAGAGGGAGTTATAAGTTATTATTAAAAGTGGTTAAAGTGAATGCATGTGGATAAAGTAAATGCATGTGTATGTGTGAAGTTATAAATCCTTTTATTAAAGTGGGTAAGAGATTTAAGGATGAAGGAAGGTGAAGTGGAAGTTAGTTTACATTCTGAAGTTGCACTATACTTCAAAGGACAATGCATCAAGCGTGCAATAGTTCTCTCCATGAAGTACGATTACCTCACTAAGGAGCTACGGCATTCAGAGCAAATGGCCATCGAAAATATTTTAGCGTTTGGTATCTCAGTGTGGATAGATATGAAGGAAGAACAACCATAAACAGTCACTGCCCTGCTTTTCTACTTATATATGTATTTGTGGTGTGTTTAAATTTTGTTTATGTATGTTAGATATATTATATGTGTGTGAGAGAGTGTGATTTTTATTTGTAATCAATTGATGAAGAACCAAATATGTAATAGAGTGACATAATTCAAGCTTGTTCTTCTTCATGTTCTTCGGAGCTATAAGAAACACATGACTGATTGAAGTCTATTAAAAACTGAAGATTATTGTTGTACTTCGGTGCTTCAAAGTCAAAAGTTATAGGTTACCTTGTTGTTTTGTAATGTGCTATTGTTTAAGTGTTTATGTAAAAATAAGAACTTGTATCTCGATGCAAGCTGGTAGCCCCGGTTTCAAGTACAATGTTTTTATTGAAAGTCACCTTGTGTAAAGGAATGTTGAAGACATTCAGTATCCAAACTGTTCTTCTATATACTGAAGGATAGCCAAAAGCAAAAATCCGATAGATGAAGGCAAGTTAATAGAATGCATCAATAATTGACACCTTTTATCACGGAAGCCCCGATGAGCCAAGTTGTCAAATTGTCCAGTGTACAAGTGCTACAATGATGGTCAGAAGTGTTTTGACTTTAAATGTGTCGATGGAAAGCTCGAAGAAGAGGGAGAAGAAAGAGCGGAAGCCGTGTGGTTGCAGAGTGAGTTTCTGAGGAAGACCAGATCAGAGAGACAGATGAAAGTTCTAGTGTTGTAATCTTTTGTGTTGTATTGTAATTTGTAAAGTAAGCATTAAGGGAGGGTGTTAGAATAAAGCTTACTTTAGTAAGAGATAACTATTACTGTTGTAACTGTGAGTTTCTAGGTTTACTATTTTTAGCTAATCAGATCTACTTAAGTAGGTGATCTGCATTTTATATATGTAACCTCCATTTGTTTGTGTTGTGTGAATTAATTCTTCCAATCTTTAATTGCATTTTCAACATCAAGATAATTGGTAATTGGCCTTCCATTTATGTGTAGTACCATGTCACCAATCTGCACCTTACCTTCTGCTCATGATCCGGCGAAACAACATTCCACCTGCAACACATGTCGTCTCATAGGATATTTGTTTGCTAACTCGGTAATCCACTTGTCACTTAACCCAAAACCACGGCCCTTTGAAAGTAAAACTGGACAAAGGTGAAGCTCTAAATTGCGGAGAAGGGGCATATAAATATAGATTTCAGTTCCATTAATAAGAAAACGTGAACTAGGTGAACCTACATTTCCATGAATCATCTTCTCTAATACCTGGCTGACGGCATAAATTGGAATTCCTCGCATGAATGGAATCTCTTTCAGCGACGGACTGCAGAAACTGCCCCATAATGCCTGAACCCTTCCCTTCTTATCGATTAGTACACAATAAAATATACTTCCAAAATCTGCTTCTAATTCGATTACGTCCATGTTGATGGCTCCATACCCGGGAATATCAGCTGGACCAATATTCAATGAAAATCTTGGGGTTTGTGACAAAGTACTTGCGCGATCTATCTTGTAATCTCCGACTAAACCCAACAAGATATACAACATCTCCCCTATTCAAAGAAGGTTCAGGAAGAAGAGCTGTTGCACACACTTTTGCGATACCAGCTGGACCTAATGCATTAGGATCATATGCTACTAATGCATAATTGTGGACAGGGTGCAAAAAAACAACCTGACCAAGGATTTCCATTGGGTACGCAACAAATGTTAGCATGACATCTGCTACAGGTGTGGCCACTGTGTTCCTGTCAACCGCAACTATTCCCATGGATCCATCATGATAGACCACCACCCCTGTTTGAGAAAGAGGGTTCTTCTGCGCACCATCAAGTAATGAGGATGCTGGTACATGAACCTCAACCATCACAAGACTTGATTCAATGACTTGCTCGACAGATGAATATTTAATTCTCGGTGCTCCATCGGACTCAGCTTGATTTTTCATTTGTCTCCTCTTTGTCTTTGTCTTGCCTGGATCAAGTCTGGTCGACATTTCAAGCCTCCTCTCCCATAGTCCAGTCACGTCGTCTCGAGTGTAGAGTTGAGGCTCTGCATACCATTCATTCCTGTCAACAGTGACAAGAACAGGCCTAATTCGATAAGGATTTTCATGTGTCAGAAATTGTAGCAGAACCTGTAATCCTCTATGTAACTTAGACAAAATGGATATAAAATATTCAAGTCGTGTGGTTTTTCCCCTGCCAATGTTTTAATGATGGCATGAGGAGAAACACCTGTCATCGACAACATATAGCCTGGTTGAGAAACATATACTAGACCACAATTAAAGAATAAATTCCTAGCATGTTGGTACGATAGAGGATGAATTATGCCACCACTTAGTTCCAAGAAATTACTAGGAGTTATAGAATGTAGGTTCTGGACCTCTCAAACAACATTTACACGAGCACCACCCCTCAGAACCTCTATATCGATCTCCTTTCCACCATTATCATCCAATACTGTCTCGAAATTCATAAAAATGCGTCACAAAATCACCATTCACCCGGACAAGTACATCCCCTAGCTCTAAATGATTCTGAGCAGGACCTCCTGGCACCGCGGAATCTATCACAAGAATTCTCGTCTCAGCAGAAAATCCTTTCTTACTAATTGGTCAACGTTGCCTAGAATCCCTAACGAAAGTACCTCATCGAACCCTCTGTGAAGAAGGGTCATCTGGAGTGTGCCTCGAGGAATATGAGTTGCTTGCCATCCAATGTTGGACTTGTCCTTGTACCTTTGTAAAATTTTCAATGCCCTTACCACTCGATCCAGTGGAAGAAAAAATGAAACAGGAGTTTTGCTGGAAACATTTAATCCAACTACTTGCGCGTCACAATAAATTACTGGTGACCCACTTGAACCTCCTCTTGTCCCTGAAGCTGCCTGCATATAAAATGTATTGAAGTCATTGTATCCATCTGTGTTATAACGAGGGGCCTGTCGATCCAATCGGGCTATGGTTCCTGGAAAAACTGAAAGCATTTCTTCACTGACATTACCTACCACCCGGATCTCCAATCCAACAGCTGTAGCTTCTGGTGCAAGAGGGATTTCCTCAGGTTCCATAAACTTAAGTGTCGAGGGATAAAAACGGAAAAATCCAAAATCATGAACAGGGTCACGATAAAGAGGATAAACAGGAATATTCTGACAATTAGGGAACTTAGCATCGGCAACATCAGGTCTAGACTGGACGACATGCATGTTGGTGAGAATGATCCTACGTTGTTTATCAATGATGAAACCGGTAGCATTGTATACATCGGCTATCACCGTGTCAAAATCGCGAGTGACAGTGACTCTTAGCACCACCACGGCCTTGAAAGCCCTGCTTAACGACATACCCCATTTCCCTGGGGTTGCAACGCTCTGCCTCTGTGCCTCGTCAATTTCCATGGTTAAAAGGTTTACTCAGACTACGAAATTTTGTAGAGCATGTCTTTGCGAATTTGATCGTGAGACTGAGGTAGATTTTCCCGTTATATAAACAAAAAAAATTGATGAATCTCGATTTCTACGACCGTTATAATTTTAAAATTTGGAATTTGAAGGATGAATCCGGATTTCCTCGACCGTTTGATATTTAAAATTTGGAATTTGAAGGATGAATCCGGATTTCCTCGACCGTTTGATATTTAAAATTTGGAATTTGAATGATGAATCTCGATTTCCATGACCGTTTAATTTTTATCATCTATTTTATCGGTTATGTTTAAAATTCAGGTAAAATTTTTAAAAATTATGTAGTGTTAAAAAATTTAAAAATTATGTAATGGTAAATTTTAGTGATTTATATGGCTTATTAAATAGAGTTATAAGATTTTTTCATAAAGTTAAGTTGATTTATATATTCAAAAATACAATTTAAACAATATAGATTTGTAATTTTACTAACAATTTTATTAGGAAATTTGGGTAATAACAAAAAACTCCAATCCAAAAAATAAAATGTATAAACTTATTTTTTTTAGTTTTAATATTTTGAATTTGAATGATGAATTAGAAATTGTATGTATAAAATTAATTACCAGCATATATTATATCTTTCATTAACATTAGTGAATTATATTATATCTACTATTAACACTAGTAAATTAATGTTTATGACACTAAATCCATTAATGTTTTCAAAAATGCAATTTAAACAATAAAAATGAATGATTTCACCCAAATTTATGTAATCATATTTTAGTGAAAAATGTCAAAACTTAAAATGTTTAGACAAAGCCCCACATAATCTTGCTTACGTATATCATATGAGTATTTCATTCTAACAAAAATCCATACATTCTTAATTAAAATATTGATATTAAAAAATATTGAGTTAAGTATTAATAAAATTTGTATAAGAGATATTTATAATAAATTTCACTATGTTTTTTATATTGATTATGGTTTATTAAAGTTTGTAATAATCAATTATAGTTAACTATTAATGACAATATTTAAGTAAGGGTGATTAGTTAAATATAATTTATTATAATTAATCATATTTTACTACATTTAATTATCTCAAGTATATTCACTTAAATATAATTTATCATGGCTTACTATGATTAATTATGGTTCATGAGGGTTGACTATAGTTTATCCATTTACAAATAAAGTTTTCTATCTTTTACTATAATTTACTTAGAATTAATATTAGTTGAGTAAAGATATTTGTGACTATCATGGTTAATAACTATGGTTTCAACTATAGCTTATTATAATTGATTATAGTTGACTTCTTTTGACTTTAGTTCACTTTGGTTGATTATGGTTTCTCTTAATTTATAGCTATAATTAATCATAGTCTACTATGTTGACCATGATTTATTATAATTAATCATCGTTGACTATATTTTATTGTAGGTGAATATGGTTGACCATATTGACTATCATTCTGTATGGAGGACCATATTGACTATCATTCATATGGATGACCATGGTAGATTATGGTCAACTATGATTGAATCTAACTGAGCATGTTGAATATGGTTGAATATGGTTGAGAATATTGATTATGGTTGACTTTTATTGACCATGGTTAATCATAGTTGACTAGGATTGCTTGGTTGATAAGGGTTTACTATGGTTTGACCTTGTTGACTATGGCTAATCATAGCTTATGATGGTTGAATATGATTGACTATTGTTGGCTGACCGTGATTAAGTGTTATTGCAAGTTAATGCTTCCCTCGCATGACACATTAGTTGTAAAGGAAATTTAGAAAGAAAATAATCTATTAACTATGAGGAAGTATTCAAGGTACATGCAAAACTAATTAGATTATGGTGTAACATCATGAAATGTACAAAATTTAATTATCTTGAACTATAATATATATGTTGGCACCCAAGGTTTTGGGTAAGTTGCATGGGTGCTTATCTCATCTTGCACACACATCAGTTTCGTGTGCACATATCAACAACTGCGCGACGGAAGAAAGTAGGGATGTGCCAATCTAGTTTTGTGTTGTGCACAAAAGATCAGAAAGAAACTGTGTGCAAGTTGAATCAAAAGAATATCTTTGGGGATCTTCTCGAGTAATGAACAAAAACAACACAAGAGATCATGGGGCAAATGATGGTTGAGATGGAAAGTTTGTTATGATTGCCACACCCCAAGGAGGTTACATGGGATGCACGAAAATAGAAGAAGCATGTGGAACTAGAAATCACTCAAGAGAGTGGAGAAAAGAAGAAAAGAGAGCAGTCTAGTTTTTGGAAAAAGAGAGAGTCTTTCTGAGTTTTGTAACAATCTGGTCTAATTTTTGTATGAAGCTAGTCTAAGTTTTGTAACAGTCCTTTGTAAGCCTAAAAAAAATTCATGTTTAGAGTCTATATTGCAGTTAGTTAATAGGAAAGAGCATGAGCAGAGAGTGCATGGTGCGCTATAATGCAATTTTTTGTAGAATGAACCACACCACCTAGAGCATAATTTCCAGTGATTTGAAGCTAGTTTGGTATGCATTCTAAGGAATAATGGAGATAAACTAAAGTTGCATTTCTCTCTGTTAATGAATATATATACGTTTTGATTTAAATGGATGGTTTTGTTAATGATTTATGCACTTACTCTATTAATGGCTTATGATTAAATGAATGAATGATAGCACGAGTAACTTCCTTGTCTACTTTATCACTTCATATCCGACACAAAACCAAATGGTCTCTATGATTCTCAAATAGTCTCGGGTGAGTCCTTCAATCTTTGATTGAATATTGATATGTTGATGCCTTGGGGTTTTGTTGGCCAAATCTAGTTTTGTATTTAATGATGAAGGGAGAGAATGAGGTGGAAACCATCTCAAGAGGAAATACAAGACTAGTTATCTACGAAGGAAGATGTGTTTGCACGATGAGAAACCATGGGTATAATAACCAACATTGACCATTAGAAAGAGAGGTACATCTACACTAATTTTCATGAGATTTTCTTTGTTGAGTTTCCATCGTTGTTGTATGAATGGATGAAGAGGAAAACCACCATTAATACTACTTTAATACCCCTAAAACCACTAGTATGGGAGTAGACTACAGTTGATAGAATGAAACCATTGGATAATAAGTGGGATTAAGAAAGCAACCTTTTGTTTGCTTGAGTAAAGGAGAGATATATATTGACTATGCTCAAAGAACAATTTGAGCTCTACAACTTTTAGGGCTTTCCACATGCCCCCACCTCTTGCAAGCCTAGACCTCCTATGACTCCCTCTGCTCGCTCTGACCGCCCTAGCTCTGCGGCCCCGACCACCTCAGAAGAATGGAAATGAAAGGAACGGTGAAAACCCCCTCTTATCATAATACCACAACAAATGATCCAGGGAACTCTCAAGTGCGGTGCCCATCCTTTGAGCCGCCTCTGTACCTATGAGACCAATACCTACAAGAAGAAATGGAAGTTTGAAAGCAACAGAACCTGGATGCTGAGTCCTCACATCCAAAAACACCTCAGGCTTGGATCCCCGACAAATGCATTCCCCAAGCCCTGGTTTCTCGCATATATGTTATCAAAACCATAAGAATAGGAGAGCATACACAGTTTATGAGAGACCATTCCCTCATAGGAAATTTCCTAGGTCTCTGGCCCTCAGAAAATGACCTAGCTCGATGGATCAAGACGTGGTGGAACCCCAAGGGAGACTATGAGCTCCAATTGAGTTCCAAAGGATTCTTTAAGGTAATATTCTACAACCTGGACGACAAGGACATGATCTTTGAAGGGGGACCATTTTTCTACAACTCAATCAACCTTTACCTTCATTTCTAGAGGGACCGCTTCTGCCCAGAAAAGGAAAACTTCACATATGCATCGGTATGGATACATCTCTACTCCCTCCCTCAAGAGTTCTGGTTAGAGGAAATTTTAATGGGCATAGGCAACACCCTGGGTAAATATGTCAAATCCTCTAAAGCTACCAAACAAAGAAAATACACCTCTTATGCAAGGATATGTGTCTATATGAACATTTCCAAAGCATTGCCAGGCACATTCACCTTAGAATACCAAGATGAGGAATGGGCCCAAACCTTGGATTATGAACACATCACTTTCAGATGTCGAAAGTTCCATGAACATGGGAATCTCTTCAGAGACCTCCCTTTAAATGCCCCCCCCAAAAGGAAGCTGAAGGAAAACTTAAGGAAGATTTCACCCAGGCTCACAATAGAAGAAGACAAGCTTAGAAGAAATCCACAACAGTCAATGGAAAAAAGAACTAGAAAAAAAACTCATTTGAGGCCCTTAATCGCCTACTAGAGACAAAAGAGGTCGAAAACCCCCACAAATCTGTGGGAGAAGATCCTAGCAAGCACAAGGAAGACCAATCAACACAAGGGCATCATTCCCCAACAATCCAAGCAGACCCAAATACTCACCCAACCATTGGAAAAGAATCACTAAGAGAAGCAGACACAGTCATGGAAATGGATGAGTAGGACCTAGAGGAAATAGAACTAGATAGGCTAGAAGAGGCACTCAATAAGAAGGATCTCCAAACCTTACCAGACGACCAACTCAGGAAATTCCACAAGGTATTTATGGATTCATCAGTAGGAGATACATTCAGGCTAGTGATTAGCATAGGCCCAAACTAAGATCAAAGAAAACACCCAAAAGAAAAAAAGAGGCATGGTAGAAAATCGGCTCAACAGTTAATAAAGGAGGAGGGAAACTACATGATCAACTTGGGATAGATTCAAAGGCTCTTTGAGAGCTCCTTCTCCCACCCACCAAATTTTTAACTATGAATATCCTCACATGGAATATCAGAGGTCTAAATGGAAAATCCAAGCAAAGGATTTTTCGAAATTGCATCAAAAGGAATACCCTGATATACTCCTGATACAAGAGACAAAATGTGCAGGACAAATTGTAGAAGACATCCTCCAAAGATGTTGGCGACATTGTAGCTCCTATCAAACATACTCAAAGGGAGCTTCAGGAGGCCTCGCCATCCTATGGAACCCCGCCATAGTCATCCTAGATCAAGGCTTTTCCACTCCACACACCATCACAACGCACTACAGAGACATGGGCTCATACAAGGAGGGAATGATCACAGATTCTTATGGACTGCAAAATAGCTAGGACAAAGACCTCTTTCTTCAAAGCATGGCCTACTTAGGCTCTCTATCTGAGTGAAAATGATGGATTATCAGGGGTGACTTCAATATTATTCTTACGCTGGAGGAGAAAAGAGGGGGAGAAAAACGCATGGAGTAGGATAGCGTAAAATTCCAAGAACTCATAGAGAACCTCGGACTAGTATACATAGAGAACAACAATGTCACCTACACTTGGACTAACAAAAGATCAGGTCACCAAAAAATAGCATGCAAGCTAGACCACTTTCTCATTTCTGAAAATCTCCTTTTGGAAGGCCCTCTAGTAGATTCCAACATCCTCCTGGAGGAAGGCTTGGATCACTGGCCAGTTCAGTTATGGGTAGACACTATTGCCACCCCCAAGTTAAAACCCTTCAGATTTGAAAATTTTTAGCTTGCCCATCCCAACTTCCAAGCACTAGCCCGTCACTGGTGGATCACAACGAAAATCTAGGGGGGTACAAAAATGTACTGCTTCCAATAAAAGCTCAAATACTTTAAACAACAGGTGAAAAAATGGAACAAATAAGTCTTCCAGAATATCTTCTAGGAACGAAAACTCCTAGAAAAAAAACTAGAGGATCTTCAAAGGCAATTCATTCTCTCAGGACACACCATCACTCAGCCGCTAGAGGAGAATGAAATCAAAAGGCAACTGGAAGAAAGACACAAGTAGGAAGAAATCCTGTGGAGACAGAAATATCAGGTTCAATGGCTCAATGAGGGAGAGAAAAACACCAAATTTTTTCACTGGTCCATGATCCAAAAATGCCTAATAAACCACATAATGAAACTGGAGGACCCTCAAGGAAACACCTTGTTAAATCACCGGGAAATTTCGCATGAGTTGTCAGGTTTCTACAAGGATCTCCTCTCAGAACCAATGGTGGACATATCTTCAGCAATTGAGCGAGTGACACAAAACATCCCAACTATTATCCCCCAGGAGTAGAATGAGGCTCTCACGACCCCAATAATGTAGGCATAAGTGGATCAGAATATTCATAATCTACCCACAAGAAAGGCTCCAGGACTGGATGGATTCACTACAAACTTCTTCCACTCCTATTGGCCAATGTTAAGGGAAGAAGTGTGGAATATGGTGGAGGAATCTCACATCTTAGACAATGTTCTCCCAACACTCAATGCCACTTTCCTCACCCTAATTCCCAAAGAAGAAAGAGTAACAAACTTGAAGAATTTCAGACCCATAGCATTCTGCAATGTGATCTATAAAATCATCTCTAAGGTCATAGCTATAAGACTCAAGCCCATACTCCCCTTCATCATATCCAAGGAGAAATCATGTTACGTTGAAGGAAGGAAAATCATGGACAGTGTTATTCTTGTCCATGAAATCATTCACCTACTCAAAAGAACCCGCACTCTAGCTATGCTTCTAAAACTTGACCTCTCAAAATATTTTGACAAATTAAGATGGCAGTACATGAGAGCTCTTCTTGCGGCTTTTGGTTTCACCAAGGATTGGATCTCTTGGACAATGAACCTTATTTCCCCAACATTGTTTTCAATCCTCATCAATGGAGTCCCTTCCCAACCCTTCTCCCCCATATGAGGAATACGACAAGGCAACCCTCTCTCCCATTTCCTTTTTTTCATTATGGCTGAGGGCCTAGGATTCTATATCAAGGCCTCAATAAAAAATGGCTCCCTCCAAGGCCTCCATATTCATGGCCTACAACCAACAGCCTCCCACAACCAATTTTTCGATGACACACTACTAATGAACATCCCCACTATGCAAGAAGCAAATAAGCTAAGCTCCATTCTCACATATTTTAGTGAAGCCTTTGGCACCACCTTCAATCTAGACAAATCATAGCTCTTCTTCTTTAACACTCATGTAGCAATCCAACAACATATTTCTCAACTTTTAAATACCCTTGTCTACACTCTGCCCTCGTGATATCTAGGACTCCCTCTCTCTGACTCAATAGCCAGAAACATCTCCTGGGACTCTCTCCTAATATCCATCTCCAATCGGCTCAGCACTTGGACCTTTCGATCCTTCAACCTTCCAGCCAGAATCATACTCCTAAAGTTAGTCCTTCAAGCTATCCCTGCTTACCTCTTCTCAGCCCTAGCTGCCCCCCTCTTGGTCATCAAGAAAATAAGGAATCTAGAAAGAAAATTTCTCTGGCATGGACACAATCCAAACAAAAAATGGGCCCTCGTTAGTTGGGACAAAGATTGTAGGCCTAAATATTTAGGTGGACTGGGTCTCCGGGACCCTGGGAAATTAAATAGCACCATGGGAGCAAGAATCTAATGGAGATGGCTCAAAACTCTAGCAAATATCTGGGCCAAAATTTGGCATTGTAAATATGCACCAAACAAGCATCAAAGTCATCTAATAAGAATGAGGGAGAAAATACAGGGCTCCAACATCTAGAATGTGGCCTGGAAAAATAGGCCACTCATTCAGGAACATGATTTCTAGGAAATATGCAATGGCCAGAATTCCCTATTCTGGACAGATTCCTGGAAACAACTACCACCCCTTCAATTGGAAGAAGCTCTATAATCCTATGCTAATCACATACAAGATCTCACCACTTTCAAAGTAGTAGATATGTGGACTGATACTTCTAGCAACTCTCCTTGGAGAAGCTGGAAATCAACCCATCACGAGCTCCAAGTTGCTTTGGAATGTGATTTGCAACACTGGAATCAAGCAACATCCCAAAGATGAATCCAGAAAAGCATAGAACTAGACATCCTCAGATGGGGATACACACCTCATGGAAGCTTCAATCTCAAGGAGGGGTATGCTCTTCAGGATAAATTCCATAATCTTCAAAAATATGACATCTGGACAACAATATGGAAATCAAAACTATGGCCCAAAGTCTCTACTTTCCTCTAGCTTCTCCTACAAAACAAGATGTTAACCTGGGACAATCTACAAAAATGAGGCTTCATAGGCCTCTTGATTTTCTATCTCTGCCATCTCCAAGAAGAAACCATGGAGCACTGTTAAGGAACAAACATCAATATAGCATAGAAAAACCTCAGGAAAAGTACTCAACGCCTTGATAATTTCAGATAATAAGCCTCTTCGAGGGGGCAACCTCCTTTTACCCCACTTAAATTTTCAAGTACAAGATGATTAAAATGAAAACGTCTCGGCTTGAGGACGAGCCAAGTAATAGTGGTGGGGGATCGGCAAAAAAATATGATGTAGAAGCTCAACAAAGACCGTCGTGGGCCGGTTACGGTAGTGGCAGGCTTCCCTTCTCATTCATGCAAACTGTATTTCGATGGAGCCTGCAGAGGAAACCCTGGCACTGCAGGCATTGGCTTTCTACTGAAAGATAGTAAGGGCCAAGTGATTGAGAGATTCAACCATCTTCTCGGCTACGAATTGACGAATAACGTAGCCGAATACAAGGCCCTCATTGCTGGAGTTCAGCATGCCCTCGACCATGGTATCACCAACATTGAAGCGCAGGGAGATAGTGAGCTCATTTGCAAACAAAAAACCCGTGGCTCAGATGCTCAGAAGGCCACCTTTTCGGCCGCCAGAGCTGCTGCGCCAATCCTCTGCACCTCCTATGGCCCCAAGGGAATGGACCATATGCTCCAGAGCCCTGACGACGATGTCACCATCAGGCTACAAGGTCGGGTGAGCAGGATTCTAATCGCCCCAGAACCCAAGAGTTCGTTGAGCAACTGCGTGAGGGTTATGCAAATGAAACGGAACCCTAACGGGGAGAAGGAAGCGACGGTCCTTTGCAGGGCCGAGGTGAACCAGCAAGTACTAAACCCTAGCCGTCGCTGCCGCAGCAAGACTAGCTATGAGATCACGGCAAGCTTTCCCCTTTTTATAAAAACCATTGTCGGATCTTCCCTCTGCTTGCAGGTTCAAGACTCACACTCTGTCTTTGAGCTCAAAACCCAAATCCACCAAGCCACAGGGATTCCGCCTATATTCCAACGAATAATCTTCGAAGGCCGGCAGCTTGGGGATGGCTCTCTGCTACGAAATTACAGAAATCTAAAAAACGCAACCATTTCTCTCACTTCTCGGTTGCGTGGAGGAGTGCCTTTAGTGACCCATCCAAGCTCTTACAAGCAAGCTGTGAAATCAGGGACTTCCGCTCCTTCGAAGCTCTAGGCAGAAACTTCAAAAGTAAAGGAGCCCTTTGGAGGCGCCTTCATTGTGGAGAAGTGTGCAGAACCTCCAACAACAGAAGTCGAAGACCCCCAAGTCTATGGCTATGCCTTTCTCTACCAGGCCAAAGCCCTCATTTGCCGCTTCAACGGACTTTGGCCCTCAGCCCCTGTGCTAAAGGAATGGGTTAACAAGACCTGATCGGAGGGTCATGAGCTATTCTTCTATTCCAAGGGGTTCTTCATCATCAACTTCTCCACCGAAGCCGAATGTCAGCGCGTGCTAGAGCAAGGTCCTTGGTTTTGGGGTAGATCTGGTCTCTCCATGCAGCGATGGTTCCCGGATTTCAATCCACTAACCATGATAGCCATGACTACACTGGTATGGGTAAGACTACCCAATCTACCCCTGCATTTCTATTCTGCATATTTTTTACCCACCCTGGGCAATGCATTGGGTAGATTTATCAAGACAGACATAGACAGAATAACGAAAGGATTCATCACTTTCGCCCGCATCTGCGTTGAAATTGACCTCAGTCAAGGGCTTCCAGATAGGATTCTTATAGATTGGGGTGATGGAGATCCTTTCATACAGATGGTCGATTATGAAAACACTGCCTTCAGATGTCGCTCCTGTCAGCAAACAAGGCACCTCCAAGCAACTTGTCCTCTTTCCCCCACCCCTCCCACAACTTCTAGTGCAAGGAAAAGAGCCAATGGTTGGCAAGGACCAAAATCCCACAAAAGCCGCCCGAACCCCTCCTTTGAAAACAAGCAACATCACAAAGATTCTCCAACTCCTTCGGCTTCCTCAATGCCTTCGCAGACCCCAAACTTCGCTCAGCAGCCATCTGTCGACCCAACACACCAGCCTGCAGCCTCGGCACAAAATCCTGTAGTTTCAGAAGTCATGAATCCAACTACCGCAACTAAATCCTTGCACCCACCTCACGAAAAGGGGGAAACAAATGACACAATCATGATCTCAGCGTCGCTCCCAGGGACTCAGAAGTGACCTCATGAATCAGACAACTCAGACAGCGACAAAGAAGCACCATGGAACTCAGCAGCGCAAGATTTTGGCACTTCCTCAGACCATCTGGCTTTGGTGGTAAAGGCCGCTGAGCCTACCAGCTCCTCTGGTTAGATTGATGTTTGCAAAAAAAAAGGTAGAAAGGATCCTCATTGGAAAACATAATGATCCGGTCCTTCTCCTTATATTGTATTGTTTCATCTGGCTCTCTTTTAGCATAGGCTAGTTTCAAATGATCCCCTGTTCTCTTTCTGGGGGGTCTTTTCCCATCCACAACTCAATGTATCACTTTGTACTTTTTTCATGGATTGAATAGAAGGATTCCCCCCTCTCTT
>CBVK0100097053.1:0-34605 GCA_900067695.1 Picea abies | reverse complement strand
GTGGACCTATTCCACCTTACATTAAATGGCCTCCACTATTATCATTATGGGCCCTCTGCCCCCCCCCCACCCCCAACTACCTCTCTAGCTACCTAATAGAGAAAAAAGAAAAAACAGTGAAAGGAGGAGGCTAAAGCTTGAATAGTCAAAAGTGTTGAAGAGAATCAACCTAGCTAGCTTGACACGTTAAAGCAAGAGATTGAAAACCTAAAATAAAATAACTGGCTAAATCGAGTATGTTTCAGGGAATTTGGTGATACTGTAGAAAAGTGGCATTTAGTGGAAAGACCCCAGGTATTTCGGTTTCTATTTGTAAATGTCCCTAGAAAGTAGGAGTTCGGTTTTGATAAGTTACTCCCTCTGTAACCAATGTCTATTTTTGGAATCTTGGAAAGGATGACCTGTTTTTTCAGTCTCATATGTAATTTATCTATATATAATGTTAAAAAGATAAATGAATGGTTCGACTAGCTAGAGAGGGGCCTGCCTTTGTAGCAAGAAAACTTTGTGATTTCTTATGAATTTTAATACAAGCATAGAAGGTTTTCTTGGATAGCCGAGATTCATCATGGTGTTAATGTTCAGTATGTTTTCTTGTATTTCATATTCATGAATGTGTTTTGTTGCTAGTAATAATCTTTAATCAAAAGAAGAAATTCATCTTTCTGGTGCTCCTTCTTACATTGATTATACTTGTTATATGTTTATTGGTTTCTAGTTTAGAATTCACCCATGATTGGTTCTCTGTTTTCAGTAGCCATCCTTCATGTTCCTTATTCTAGAGATATACCAAGAGATTTGTCCTCTGTTAGATGCCTATTTTCATAGTGGCTTTCCTTTCTTTCCAACTACCATATCATATTGCTTATTTGGTTGAACACAATGTCTATTTTTCCTTTGTTCCCTCAGGATTACATAACTTGTAGATCTTCATATAATTTTAGGAGTTGACCCCATTGCCCAATGGCCCTGTTATTTGGTTTGTGCTACCAACCCTTTTAAAAAACCTGTTCTATAGCAGAATCTGACATCTGTGTGCCCATTTCCAAATATTTTCTGAATCTTTTTGGTCTCAACATGTTTAAGAGAGCCCTCTCTGATTGGAAGGGTCATGATCCAACCTAAAGTTGGTTGAAATAGTTACCTCTATCATTTGTTTATCAGCTGAAAAAATTTATAGAGTGTTAACATTCTGGCATCGTTGCCAGGGAACGAAGGTGAAATATTCCCAGGGAGAAACGACAAAGTTCAGATCTGAGTACCGATGGTAAAAATTATTCAAACGCAGAAAGGTTGTACATCATTCACCTTGCGACTCCATTTTCAAGAATTTATAATTCAAAATTTTCATGGCGAATCCACTGTCCAAAGACTTAGCAGCCTGAAGATTTGATTAGAGACTCCACTCAAGCTTAAAATGAGATTGAGAGACTCCATTGGAAGATGAAATCCCTTGACAGAGGTATGAAAGGACATCATGAGAGAAAACAAGTACCAAAAGTTGAGTTTTTTCCAAGACATAATTTTTTTATTATTAATTACCTTTTGTCCTTTCCTGAACATGATAAATGAATTTTTTTTTTACTTGTTGCACTCAAATGATGATCATGAGAATATTGCAATTGTATATCCTCCTCTTAAAGTTATACATATATTTCCTCAGTTTATCACTGATTTTGATCAAAATATCCCATCTGAGCCAAGTTGATAAGCCTCATGAAACCAAGGGTGATGACACACCTCTCATAATTGATCCAACACCCTCCAAGTTTTAGCATAGTTACATTCCTTTAAAATTGCCTCATACTCTTCATAATTTCCCTCCAAAGCACTCTAAGTACCTACCTATGTTTGATGCAGAACCTGATGCCATCACAACTAAAAAACACATCCAAGATTTTGAAAATTTTATAGATTTGTTTGAGATTGAGCATGATGATTTTTATATGAGAGACTTATCTCAATCCTTGAAAGGGGATACAAAACAATGGTTTAAACATTTGCAGCAAGAGACAATTAGATCATGGGAGAAACTGAAGAATGTGTTTTTGAAGTTTTGGGGCAAGAAGAAATCTTTGGATCTATAACTTACAGAGTTCTATGCCTTGAGAAGGCAGAGTAATGAAACTATTTCTATATTCAGTAGAAGTTTTTCCAATATTTATTACAATTTTCCCAAAGAAATTTAGCCCACTGAAGCTGCTGCCATGCTCCATTATACAACAACTCTTCATCCAGATTTTCCTTTCTTCCTGATGGAAAGAAGACCTAAATCCTTACAACAAAGATTTAATGATGCTCAAGAGATTCAACACAATATCCAAGCATGTAAACAAATTCGAAATGAGGAATTGGATGTTAAAAAACATGACAATGAAAATGAACAGAAAATAGTTGATTTAAATCTTGAGCAGAGAGTTAATGATATCGTATTCCCTCTTGAAGTGTTCAATGCTAATAATTTTGCAAAGGATTATCTTCCTCTTGTTGGAAGGGAAAGCACTAATTTAGCTTCAAATTCATCCCATGATAAGCATGAGGCTGATTGTTTTATGTATTCATTGGTGGACAGTCAAGAAGATGAATTTGCAAATCAGTTGATTGAAGAACAGGTTGATGTTCCAAGATTTTCCTTGTTAGATGACATTGTAGATGTACCTGATTTTCCTATATATAATGAATATAATGACGATGATGATGTTGACTTCCTAGAAAAACCAATTGCATGTTATCTATCAGAAAATGTTCCTTTTTAGTAGTATAATGAGCGCAATCAACCTACATAATATATCATAGTTACAAAGAAGAAAGTATTGAATCATCTCAAGGAATTTATCTACCTTTGTGTTTTTCTTCATTTAAATTGTTGAAAGAGAATTCTAAGATCATCACTGAAGCAAAGGAAGGTGTGATGATTCCAATTCACATTGATTCAATGGAACAAATTGACAAGAAATAGCAGCCATTGGTCGAAAATGAAGTTGAAAATGAGTGTGTTCAGCAATCCAAAGAAATTGAAAGATGTGAATATGACAACAGTGAAGAAAATGAAGAAGGTTCTAAATCGGGTGAAAGAACATTTTCATTGTTCTTTTCTTCTTTCAAATTGCTGAAGATTTTTTTTTATAATGTTTCAAATCAGAAATCCTCTCGGCATAAGGTTGAATATGAAGAAAGCTGTGGACTTGCAAATGAAAACTACCTTCCATTATGTTTTTCTTCCTTTGAATTGTTGAAAACAAATCATGAGATAACAAAGGAAGATGATCAAGGAATTGTTGTTAAAACTCATTTTCCTTCTCCTGAACTTGATGAAGATATTCAACAAGATTTCCAGCAAAATAAAGTGCTTCAAAGTAGTTTTTCTTCCCTTATGAATGATGTGGTTGTTCAAATTATAAGTGGCTTAGACATGGATGAGGGTTCTGAAACTGCATCTATGGAGACTTCAAGAAGTGAATAAACAAATGGCATAGAGCTTCAAGAAAGCAACAAAATGATGTATGTCATTGTTCAATCAGAAATACAGAAAGATAATAAAGAGGTAGTTGTTTTATTTGATTCCTTTGAATATCATGGTTTTGAAATTTTTCTCAGAACTAAAGAAGTAGAGCAAGAACAACAAACACTTATGAAGGAGGTTTGTCTTTCTGTGTTTGTTCATCAAGAAGAAATGTTTGCTCATGTGTTTCATGACCCTGTGGCATGTTATATGGAGTGTTTTAACAATCCGAGTTTACAGCTTATGATGAGTTGTAAGCTTAGGAATAAAGATGATGGTTAATCAACGTTAGTGTTAAATATGGATTTCTTGCCACTAGGGGGTTCATTATTGTCAACACTATCTTATGGTTCAGAAGATTATTATTTCCAACAGTCTCAGCAGATTTTCCATCATCTTGCAGGAAATCAACAAGTTAAATCACTTGAAAACAAGAATGCAGTGGAAGGGGCGAAACATGATGGTTGGTTTATGCATATTTTGAAGGATCCGTTTGCAGTTTTTTGGAGGCAGTAAATAGTCCCAATGTTTTTAATTTTTTGAGATTTGAATTTATAGATATATTCTTGAATGAATTATCAGTAAACAGACTTTGGAGCAAGCATGTGCAAAGAAACCAGACAGTAGATAAAATGCTTCCATGGTTGCATTGGAATTATGATTTCATTTGATTAGAAGCTCATTTCAGTAGTTAGGGTAGGTAGGCACGAATAAGCTTGATGATCAAGAATTTTTCAGTTTGGATTCTCAATAATGTGTACATTTATATTTTAGCGGTGTATCTAGTGTTCAGTCTCCAACTGAGAGTAGTGTGCAGACTTTGGTTTTCAGTAGACACTGGTGGCAAGTCAAAGCAAGGTACACACCTATTTTGGGATAATCCCAATGGATTAGGAACAGGGCATACAAGTTCTTTGCTACCTCAATGGGAGGATAACATCCCCAGTTGGAGCCTATGTTATCACTATTTAAATTTTTGGTGTGAAATCAAGATTTCAAGGTTTAGCGAGGTGCTACACTGATTTGGAAGTCGGATAAATTTGGGAAGTACCTGAAAAATGGAAAAAGAGATTAAATTTGGCAGAGGCATTAATAAAATACTCGAAAGGAAGTATATCACCATCTGCCGAGATCAACGGTTGGGAGAAATTTCAAAGTTTGAAACAACACGTAGGCTAAAATATCTAAGCGGTCCCAAAATTTCAATCGTGGTTTCTCCACAAAGCTATGTGGCATATTCAAGTGTATTTCGAGGCAAAAAGCGGGTAAACTCAAAACCACCCTCTCACACCCCCAAAATCACGTGCTAAATGTAAATTAATTGGGTCTAATCCTAAGGCTACACGTGACAATGAAACTTGATGGCGAGTCAAATCGTCTTGAGAAACCTGCTTGTGTAGCATTCGTCTGCGTAGTGCCAAATAAGCACCGCCAAATAACCAATTTGATACTCATAATTGAAAACTAAGATTCGAACATGAGAGTTTGTTACCTTCATATGTATTTTTTTTCATAAATCCAATGATTATAATTAATGGCGACTGTTACTCAAACACGGGTGAAGTTACTCTATTTTGGGAAATTAACGGTTTATTCCAAAGAGAACTATCTACAAATTGAATTTCTCATCCAATTCATGTGCATTTGAGGGAAATAGGCTCATGTTTCCTGAAAAACCAAAGGGATTCGAGGAGAAAGATTCAACATTTTTAATCAAATCAGGAAATTCAAAGAATATGATAGAATTATCAAATAAAAAGAGAGGAAGGCATGTTGCACAAATCCTAACAACAAAATCTCATGCAAAATATGTTGATGAGCTAGGACTAGGCGACGAGATAATGAAGAATCCTATTATGAAGGATTTGATTATTAATGAATATGTGGATGGATCCAAAACACAAGCTGGTGTGAGCCAAAAGAAAAAACAATGAAAGGAGGAGGCTAAATCTAGAACAATCAAAAGCGTTGAAGAGAATCATCCTAGTTGGCTTGACACATTAAAGGAAGAGATTGAAAACATAAAATAAAATAACTGGCTAAATAGAGTATTTTTCAGGGAATCTGGTGATACTGTAGACAAGTGGAATTTAGTGGAAAGACCCCAAGTATTTCAGTTCCTATTTGCAACTGTCCCTAGAAACTAGGAGTTCGGTAACCGATGCCTATTTTTGGAATCTTGGAAAGGATGACCTTTTTTTGCAGTCTCATATGCAATTTATCTATATATACAGTTAAAAAGATAAATGAATGGTTTGACTAGCTAGAGAGGGGCATGCCTTTGTAGTAGGAAAAATTTGTGATTTATTATGAATTTTAATACAAGCAGAGAAGGTTTTCTTGGATAGTTGAGATTCATCGTGGTGTTAATGTTCAATATCTTTTCTTGTATTTCATATTCATGAATGTGTTTTGTTGCTAGTAATAATATTTAAGTAAAATAAGGAATTCATCTTGTTGGTGCTCCTTCTTACATTGATTATACTTGTTATATGTTTATTGGTTTCTGTTTCAGAATTCATCCATGATTGGTGCTCTATTTTCGGTAGACATCCTTCATGTTCCTTCTTCTAGATATATACCAAGAGATTCATCCTCTGTTAGATGACTCTTGTCATAGTGGTCTTTCCTTTCTTTCCAACTACCATCTCATATTGCTTATTTGGATGAACACAGTGCCTATTTTCCTTTGTTCCCTCAGGAATACATAGCTTGTATATCTTCATATAATTTCAGGAGTTGACCCCATTTCCCAATGGCCCTGTTCTTTTTTTTTTCTTACCAACCCTTTTAAAAAACTTGTTTTGTAGAAGAATATGACCTCTATGTGCCCATTGCCAAATATTTTCTGAATATTTTTTCTATCAACATGTTTGAGAGATCCCTCTCTGGTTGGAAGGGTCAGAATCCAACCTAAAGTTGGTTGAAACAGTTACCTATGTCGTTTGTTCATCAGCCGAACAAATTTACAGAGTGCTAACAGGTGAAATGTAGATATTTAGATGAAGACCATGTATGTAAAGATAACTAATCTATCACTAATATATTGTAACATATCCTATCTAGGAGAACACTAGAGTAACCGGTGAGTTCTAATGCAATCAAAACCTTACACAAATTTTATACAGTTAGATGTAACAAAAGGGGAAGATTGGAGACAAATGCATACATATGTATATAATCAGATTAGTCTAGATCAAAACAATGTATACTATAATAACCCACAAATCTCAAGGCATTGAAATTTTCAAAGAAATATCAGTAACTGGAGAATGACAAAGATTGTAAAAGAATTAGTATACAATAAACAAACATTCTTACAGTTCATAGAAACAACAATTGTCTTCACTCGAAGTAGTTCAAATATTTGATCCGTTTATACACAAAATTCCTTCTATAATATGTTGGCCTTAAGGGCTTCTCAATATTCATTAACAATGTAAAAGTTATCGAAAAATTTCTTGGGTCTACACAATGCTTGAAAAGACAATAGTCCATTTTCCCAAGTTTCTACTCTATTTTATACAAAAATCTAGTTCCCTTTAGCCTTCTTCTTGAAGAGGAAGTTACAAATTGTTCATATTCTCTATTCTAATGACAAGTGGCATAAAGGCAAATTTTTAAGGTGGTTAGGAAATGGACGAGATAAAAATAGTCATTTTTCATTTACCTATGAAATTTTGCCTCGGAGATAAGTTGTCCAAACCTCCAACTGGTTATATAGTGACTCGATTCTTCTATATGATAGTTTTTCCAATTTTGCTTACATCATTGATATGATGTCATCAAGGGTGTTCACATACTTATCCATTATTTTCATGTAATCTTGTATCATAGTGTGAAGCTTCATCGATTGTAGTAGATGGTGGTCAATGAGATTGGTAGAGACAAATTTTGTTGCTTCGATTATTTTTCTCCTTCAACTCCTGTTGTCTTGGACTACATTCACCAATTATTCTATGACCAAATTCTTTCCAAGTTAATATAATCTTGGGAGATAGCCATTCCTTATCATCTCTTGGGAAACTTTGTGAATCCTTGAACATATCACCATTTCCTTGGTTACTTCTTTATTTTCCTTTTCCCCTACCTGCTGGAAATGATCTAATGCGTATAGGTATGTCTTTCTTTCTTGGTTTGAGGGTCTATGCACCTCCAGAGGCACATCAGGATTCTCTTCTATCCAGGTATCAATCTCATATATACCTTCACGAATAGTGTTGTATTATGTGAGCTTCATTTGTACTCAGTTGTTTTCGTCAATAACTTTTGCAGCCACATTTTGGAAGAGATGTAGATTAAAATACATGTCAATGATGGAACCTTCCAAATCATTCCTCACTTTTTCCGCACTGGCCTTAAAGTTGAGAAGAATCATTTCATCAATATTTAATTGTTGGGGTCTCTCTTCTAGCTCTTTGATCATCACCTATTTCTCTTCATTTGGCTGGCATAACCTCTATATATTGTATACGGTCACATACATAAATGAAAATCCTTCCCTAGTTATTACCACATGATCTTCCCTAACATCTCCCATGGAAGGGACTTGAGTAACTACTAACAAAGGGGATCCTTCTATTTCTGGAACCTTTTTCCCTATTTCTTGCACGATTCTACCAGTTTTGCTATCGTATATGAAACTTCGTAGATCCAATATTTTGGTCAACCAAAAAAGTTCCTAGGGCCTGACGCCTAAACCAGTGGTCATTGTTTCTTCTCTTGTACCTGCGATGGACGTTCCAAGTTTATCCAAGTCCATTGGGTGTGTGTCACCCTCTCTATCATCTGCATTCTTCTTCTGTCTTTCTTATTCAATAGGTTTATCCATTTTTTCTTTCTCTTCTAATTCTGTTGCCTCTCTTGTCACTTCAACTAGCTACTTTTTTTTAATGCAACAAATTTTTCTTTGGCTTCAACTTTTTCCTCAACTTCAATTGTTTCTTTCGCTTCATTTTTTGCCCTGGCCTTCGCTTTTTTGACTTCTATTTTTTGTTTCTTTTTAGCGTCATTCCCCCTTTTCAGTACCTTCTATTGTCTCTTTTCTTTGTATATGTTGGTGCCCCTTCCTCCTCTTCTGAGAAACTTGAATGAGTTGAGACAGAGATGGGGGAAGATATTTCAACTTCATCTTGTCTTTCCTCATTTTTGGTCGTCTCTCTTGCAACTTCTTCTTCTGCGATCCTTATTTTTGGTTGGCCCCACCTGTTGAATATGAATTTTTCGTAAGCTATGGTATTTTTATGCACTTCCTCTTCTTCTCAGAACTCAATAGTGTACTCATACGGGAGTCTCATACTATTGAAGTGTCGTTTGACGATGTTCTTAGGGTCATGTATCTTGCATATTTCCTCTCCAAAGTGGTAGGAAAGTAAGATGTTTACTTTTGTTTGGGCTTGCTTGGTGTTTTCAAAGAAATAGTTACCAATGTAAAGAGGTAGTGGAGGAAAATTTTATTTCTTTGATCTGTATAACATTCCTCTAACCCGATGTATGATAGTTTGGTATGTCACTTCTTGAAGCACAAGTTTGTCAAGAACAAACATAGTGAGTAAGTGGGATGGTTTCATTGCACCATATATTCTTATATTGGTTCCGGGCTCCATTAAATATTATTCCCTGATCCTTCTTATGACTTCTATGGCCTTGTCTATCAAACACAGTGGGGAGGTGCAAAAAATGAATTCATACAATGGCGAAATGAAGTGTTTGTATATTATTTGATAGTATGTTTGGTATTTTTTCTTCTGAAGCACCTTGTAGTAGATGTGTATAGAGACATCGGTGGGAAACCAACTCCATCCCATGTTTGGGTACCTGTGAGTGGTACACATTATGTCTAGAATATATGAAGACATATGGAAACTAGGAAATATTCTTGGTTGTGCTTATGTAAATGCATAAAAGGAATCCTTGATATTTTCAGATAATATGTCTACCCAGTTGAATTAGACCCCCACATATGCACAAAAATAAAATAGGGGCATGTATGATAGGGGGAAATGAGTTGAATCTAGTTCCCCATACAACCTGCACATCATGGCTAACATATATTGTTAGGGTCTCCTTAAATTGGTCGTGGGGTATCAACTCTTTGGCTGATACTTGAACTTATTATTTTCTTTATACCATACGGGGAATAAATATTTCGGTGTGACCTCTAACTCATTGAGGAGTTTACCATCCAATATTTTGTTCCCAGCTTCAATATGGTAACACTTAGATAAATCGTTAGGTCAGAATGAAGTTATAGGTTCTTTTCTTATGTTAAATACATATCGACTATTTATGTCTGCATTTTCAAAATAGAAGAAATGACATCTGCACAAGGGAATATCGTTGGGTGTGCTTCTATCCTGAACAATCTGGATTTTGTGATGTTACTAAACATGTGGAGTTCATATGGTTCCTCCTCCTCAAAAGAGAAGCTTCATTTGTTGAACATATAATATAATTATGCCCATTTTATTTTTTCTCCATCTTTGTCTAGAAGTCTCGACATATCATTATATACAATACCGACACTTTCTATCTCTATTGTCTACTGAGAGCTACTAAATGGATCTTCCCTTGTTTCTTTCATCGTCATCTTATTTCATGGTGACATGTATGAACCAACAGAGAAGATAAAATTAGAGCATTTTATTTGGAAATACAACTAAATGATCGGCCAATTATAAGAATTATTGAAATTATCAAGACATGGTAAGATTCTCCTCGCAAATGTTAGGTTAATAGTAGACAATTCTCAGTGATATTTTGCGGTGAAACACTTGGGCACCATCTTGGAAAGGAGAAATTGGAGCATACGAAAAAAATTTCTTTAATACAGATCAGAAAATTTAGTAACAACTCCTTCGAGCACATCAGATAAGTTGTTAGTAACTCCTTTGATATGTATTTAGAAGGGGTTACCATCTTATCGAGGATTTTAGGTCACTTACAAGGAACTTCTTCGATCACATTGGAGGAGTTGAAAGTAACTCCACCGATATGATTATAGGAGTTGTTTCAATTTTTTCCAAAAATATCTGGAAGAGATAATTTCAACTCTTTTGAGCATATCAGAGAAGTTAGTAGTAAATTCTACAATATTCTTGAAGAGTTACTTTGAAATCCTTCGGTTTTAAAGTTATTTTTTTTCGCGAAAAAAGGAGAGTGATCAGGGGAACTACGACTAGTGTAGAGGAGTGTGAAGAAACCCTTTAAGTCTCACTAGATTGAGCTTTTCATGTTCGAGGCGAGCTTTGGGATATGGAAAGGGTTGAGTGTAAGGATGTGGAGAGAATCTAAATGGTTGTACATCCCATGGCAAGGAACCAACTCTAAATAAAACATAAGGTTCATGAAAAAAGGGAGTGGTCGAGAGAGAAATGACGAAGAACGAGGGGGGAAGAGGATTATCAACCTAAAGAAAAATGAAGTAAGAAAAACTAATGAATAAAGGAATAACCCTAGCTTGAAAAAAGGGAGAGAGGTGATGAAATATTACCTAGATTATGTCACCACATGGTGGATATAGATAGGTGAGAGTCTCTAATGGTCTTCAACTCAACAATTTACCTTTGGTTTTTCTTGTTCAATTGCAAAATTTCGAATAATAATAAACTCAAACCCATTCTATTTCTATAGCCAAGCAGTTACTTAGGACATTTAATGGGGTGGTTTGGGTAGGTTTGATCACAAGAGTTAAGAGAAATTTCTTCGATCAACTCGAGAGAGTTAAGAAAAAAAAATTCGATTAGCTCGAGAGAGTTAGGAACAATTTTTTGATTAGTTCATAAGAGTTATAAGTAACTCCTATAAACATATCAGAAGAGTTAGAAGTAACTCCTTCGATATGATCAGAGGATTTTCTCCCGACTCTCGTGATATCGTTGTGTATAAGAGAAAAATACAAGAATTCCTTTGAACTTGTTTGGAGGAGTTTGAAGTAACTCCTTCGAGTTGTTCGGAGGAGTTGAAAGTAACTTTGTCGATTTAAAATTTGGATTGAAACACTAAGTACTGTTCATTTTCCAAGTGAAACATGAATTACCAAAAGGATATTGAGATGAATAAGGAGAATTATGAGGCTTTTATTAGGCTCAAAAAATAAGGGGGCTCCATTTTTAGGGAAGTAACATAATCGAAAGAAAAATGGAGGGTTGTAGTGCCTATCACAACAAATGGTGACACACTGGGCGAAGCCTTGGATCTTTGCAAGATGATGTCGACACATAATTTTTAGGAAGATTTCTCCATCACAAAAAATCATAAGGGAGAAAAGATAGGTCCCATAACTTGCATATTGAAAAGACTGAGGTGATTCAAATAGGGGTGAGACATTTTTCGATTTAACAAATTGCTTTCAAATTTATATCCAAATCTCATGGTAAATGGCTAAAAATAAGGATGTAGGTAGTAAAATAGAAACAAAAAATCAAGAATTATGAGAATACAAGTCATAATTCATTTCTCTGGTGTCTCTCCAATGCTAATGATCATCCATATTCCTGAAGGAGTCACCCCGATGTCACAAGACTTGCTCCATTTCCAGTGAGCGTCCATAGCCTCGATGGAGATACTTGCATGTCCCATGTGATCTGGAAAGAATTTCCCCAAGACTTTACATTTTATAATATTTGATTCTCTTTTACTTAGAGATATAGGTGGATGAGGGGATTCCAATTAACCTTTAAAGTCACTAGGGATGACTACTATGATGGTGAGATTTTCTAACTTGATTATAGATGAGAAATATTCTTGAGTTGTGATTCCTAGCCTAGCACGAACATTTCCTATAGAACATTTCATTTTTCTCGTATAACATAGCTATATGTTGTTCAATGTAGTCTCTTGGCTCTCTTTTTTCCCAGTGTCTCTTCATATTTATAAGTTTTTTTCCTCCACTAGATCTTGACTTGTGATAGTGAGTAAAGGGCTTTTATGTCTAGGGAGAATAGTAGTTTTGACATCATATCACATACACATTTAGGCTCTTTACACCAGATGTGATACATTTAGACATGTGACTTACTTTAAGTTGTGAGAACTCCAAAATCACAAAGGGAGGTCATCAAGAAGGACAAGGAAAAAATTCTAGTAATAAAACAGATCTAGAAAACCAACCTAACTAAAGAAGCAAAATCAAATGAAAAATAGAATTAGGGTTTATTTATGAAAAAGTGACCAACAACCTTAATGGATAACTGATATAGTGTTTCATTACTTAGCCATTTATAGGGAGAGATTTGACTTCTCTCTGAAGGTTTTGTAATCGAAAAGTTCCTTGGCCAATTTTTTCTTTAATGACGTAAGGGTCAATCCAAAGATGTTGAAATATTTAACGTTTCCCTTTATCTTCATGTGGCTTGTCCCATTTTCAGACTAATTCCCTGACTTGGAATTATTTATCACCTATAGATTTCTTATCAAACCAACATTTCATTGTTTGTTGGTGAGCTTTAAAATTGCTTTTGGTTTTTTTACGTACTTCCTCAACATTCAAAAAGGTATCGATACGACTTTGTATGACATGGAATTATCTGTCTCGGGACTACTATGTAAGTCGTAGGTAAGGTAGGTAGATGTTCTAGGGTAGAACAAATTCTTTCCCATACACAAGAAATTAAGGTGAAGGCCCGATGGAAGATTTGGAGGTGACATGATCCGCCCAGAGAGAATTTTGTAATGCATTGTGCCAATTCCTCTAATGATCAACTATAGTTTGTTTAAGGATATAGATGATGTTCTTATTTGTAGATTCTGCTAAGCCATTTCCTTGGGGATAGTAATTGGATGATTATTTTAAAATAATCCATTTTTCCAATGTATACTCAGATAATTTCAAGGATGAGAAGTAAGTAACATTATAAAATACTAAAGAGTCAGGAATTCCAAGCCTTGTGATAATGTGTTTCTCAAGAAAATTTATCATTGCTTCCTCATTCACTTTGACTAAAGGTATTGATTCAATCCAATTGTGAACTAATCAGTCAGAATAAACCTGTGTTGTTTGGATGAATGAGGATTTATCTCACCAATGATATCTAGGCCCCACTACTCGAAAGGTTCTTTCACTGCTACAAGTTGGAGAGGAAGAGAAGATTTATTTTTTGTGACATCCCCAGCCACCCAAGCCAGGTTCAGTCCACCAAAAAACAATCTTTCAGGATATGATACCAATTTGTGGCATCCCCTGACCACACAAGACAGGGAATTCTACTAAAATTCTGCTCTGATTTGTAACATACCCAAACTTAGACCGGTCAAGCTCTGCCACATAGAAACTCTTGCAGAAATTCATACATTGTAACATACTCGGCCTTATAGGTTGGTCATGCCAACTCCATAAAAACAACAATACCATCTCTATATATAAAACATAAAATAGACAACATGTTCTTCTAATACATAGATTAATGTGGAAATAACAGTAATCCTACACATACAACATATACAGGCAATAATTATAAATATTAGACATGTACAAATACACAATATGTAAATGAACATAGAAATGGTACTTATATTTTTGTAGAAGACCACCAACTACATGTAGACCTTCCACAAAACTCCCAGCCATAGACCACACTAATCATCACTCTTAGTAGTAGGTCACCCCCGATTTGGGACTAAACTCCACCCGAGTAAATGGATTCCTAGGCTAGGATTAGGTTGCAAAGTCTTTAGAAAGGATTTTGTCCACAACTTATAGTCCCTCATTCCCCACATTCTTGTCCCACCCCAAGGAGTGTGCCCCTTCTCTGCTCGGCAATCCTTCGACATCCCCACTCCCCTTTCAGGGCTTCAACAATAGACCGGACATGAAGTCTCATAGCACTACAACTGTCATGAGGCTCCCTCTGGGAAAATCACTTCCCTATCAACCTCTCTCACCTGGAGAGAGTTGCTCACAAGCCTGACAACTTGCTTCTTCAGTCCAACTCTCAGGCCAATCCATTCAAGATAATAACAAAAAAAAAAATTGGTATGGCTCTAGTAATGACAGTAAGCCACAACAGTCCAGAGAAAAACATGGGAAACAACAAAAAAATGGCTAGGGTGAGATATGGCTCAATAAGTACAAGTGTGTGCATGTTAAAAAGGTCGATGATGGAGGAGGTTCAACAATGGAGAGAATGTCTCAGTGTGTGAATCCATGAGTGCATCAGAAGCATGGAAAGAATGGCAAAGCCCCCCAAACTAAATGAACTTTCCCACATAAAAATGCATACGCAAAGATTGACACATGGCTCTCTTGGAGCATGTTCCTCTCCACTTGTAGTGCGTTTCTCTCCCTAAAGGAACTTAGGATTACATGAGTTATTTCCCAACCTTAGTCTTTTAGTCAATATATTATAATATTCCCTTAGAGTTAAGGCCTCAAGCTTAGCCCTTTTTCCTTGGCCTCCTAGCCCCTTCCCTTTCCCTACCTAGTGTATCTTAGTCCCCCATTCTATTTTATCATGGTTGGTCTACATGAAATGATGTATTTTATATTAATCATATGAATATTTACATATAAAAAAATAGGCTCATTGTCCTTTAGAATCTAGGCTCTCTGGCGTAATCCTCACATAATCCTCCTAGCTTATAATCACTTGGCTCACAGCCTATAAAACATGTTACATTTACAATTACAACTGGGGCTCGGTCTTGGAATATTACAATCCCCTCTCCTTATTTTTTCATTGTCCTCAGTGCAACATATTTACATATTACCATCAATATTTTCAAAAATCTTCAAAAAGCTCCAAGATTTAGCTATTGGAAGTATGTTATCCATATGGTGCTCTACTTTCCAGCACCAATTCTAGTATTCATACTGCATCTAGAAGTCAATTTCTCTATTCCATAGAGTTGCTTCCAAAAGAAATTCAGCTCACTGTTCCATTTGACATGCACTCCTTATGGAAACTACCATGCCATAAGCATCCTTGAGTTTCCTCCTCCTTATTTCACTCACCGTTCCAGGCTCAGGAATCCCTTCACTACTACATAGTCCTTCAGTGATCCATCTTGCCAAGGATTTCACACACAAGGAGAGCGCCAACCCATTACTAGAACCCCACCAAGGTTCTACAATTATAGGGCTTTAGTGTCCTCAATAGTAGTTGTTCTTTCCCAAGATTCCAACTTTAATCAATATTATCTCATTTTCATCACCCACATGCAGTTATCGTGAGAGAACACAAAATAATTCATTTACAACTCAAAATTATTTCATAAGTAATTCAAATTTTCCCCAAAATATGAAATTCTATTTCATAAATTTTCATTGTTGTTGCAATAGTAGGATGCAGTCTTCCTTCTAGATTTCAGCAAGAACAGTGTTGAATACCATTTTTCCTGCAATGCTTCTATCTTTCATTTAGCCAACAAATTGTCAATATTTTCTGTACATCATACTCTCATTGCAATATGTACCAAAAACTTATGACATGATCTTAGGATTTTCTACACTGGTCAATTCAATCACAACTACAAAACAATTTATTAGATAGAATGAATTATCATTCTATGCATACGCTTGTTCATAATTAATATTAGTAAGTTCATTACTTCTTTTTTTGAACAGAAGATTTCCTGTAATCAACGCTCATCTAACTGCTTGACTTGCAACTTTCCTTTTTCAATGTCTAAAAACTCTTGAAATATTCTCAACTCCATGAGTTAGCAACATTTCAAATGTTAGTATAATTATTTCCATGCAATAATATATATGCATGGACTCACAAAATGCATTCAACAAATTCATTTTAAGTATACATATCTATCATGTATGAGTGCAACTATGCCACTTACTGGGCATGAGTGCAACTCTCAATGCATATATATTCAATACACCTTTTCATTGATTGTTCATAATTATCTTTATCTAAGACATGTATCTCACCATCCATTAATTATAAATCTTGTCAATGTCTTGACACATTCTCCACACACTTTCCATTGTCTTCTCAATTATTTGGATGCCTTCCTTTTCGACTCGAACACTACACCAAGAATATGATTATGTGGTGTTCATTAGTGTTAGAAAAAAGGTTGTAGTCCAATTATTATTTAAATATAGGAAGCTTTTGGTATTTGTGTGGAATATAATCTTTCCATATCCATACTTTTCCATATCCAACCATGTCATAGTCTCATACATGACTAGATTTCCTCGCATCATACCTATAATAAGTTCTTATCTTTTATTTCTTTGGTTATTACCTCATAACTAAATTAACATGACATGCTACTATGTCAGTGTGTGCATTCAAAAGCTAAGAGGATTTGATAAATATAACATGCCTCTAGCCTTTATCACACCTAGTGGTATCTTATTCCTGTTAATGCACTTAACAATACCATACTTTGTGTTATAAGAATTCAATATGGGGAAATTCTTACCTGAATTTCCCTTTGGAAATTATGCAACATCATTTCAAAAGAGAAATACTTACCTGGATAGTTTTCGTTGAACGAAATTGATGCTACCTAATTAGTTGAAGATAGTAGAAGCTTTTATGCTTGTTTTATAAGTATTATAATCAACACTTCAGTTTCATGTTGATTCCTTCCATATGCAGCAACATCATCAACAACACTTGAAAACATGCAAGCATTCTCTCTTTATGGTTGTCCCAACAATCCATAACATACTTGATTCCATAGAAATCGCAACAACCTCTTTCTTCCTATATGACTTTTCTTGTTGATCCTAGAAGTCTTCAATTCTTCTCGGATTCCTGAATATTCTTTTTCTCTCATTGTAATCATTGTGCATGATTATTTTTTACCTGAGCACTTTCTAGCCAAATCACTCTTATCTTCATTTGCTTTTCCTACCAAATGCTAAGTTTATATTAACCTTCACCTTTCATTTATTTTCTGGATCCATCCAACTCAAGTCATACTTCAATGAATTATAATTCCGATCATGTTGTCTTATAGACTTTGGATCTTCAACATCCATTTAATTTCCAAACTGAACTACTTCAGCCCTTTCATGACTGAATACTTTAGTACTTGAGGTTTCTTGCACTCTTCTCTTCTTCTTGCCAACTAGCCTCAAACTTGGCTTGCATAGACAATCTCTAGAATTTTGTAAGGATGCACATATGCCCCCTTCACTAGCTGCACAAAATTAATTAAAAGTACTCAACGCTATTTTTACTTTACCATCATAATTTTGAGTGATACCTCCAACCTTTGGGGATGTCACTCATGTCTTTATGCCACTTAAGATGGATTTTTGTCAAACACCATCTCCTTTGCATTCAAAACCATGCATATAACCATTTTCTTCTTTATGGTTCCTTACTAATTATATATATAGATTCATTTATTTTTGAAATCCTTCTTGGATTTGACATCTCCATGATATTGTGGAAATATATTCAATACTTTTGGAATGCATCAACAATCCTCTACTATTTTTTTGTCCATCATGGAGTGTTATCATGCATTCTTGTTAGCTTGATATCGACCTCATGATCTCTTCTTCCATTATCTTAGGATGTTCATGGACTTGACTCCATCCAGGAATATTTCCTTGTCCACTTTACATACTTTCATCCATATATTATGTTGATATTAAATTTCAGCATTCCAATATTACTTAGATACCTCTAATACAACTCCTACATAACCCAATTATATTTCTAGTCACGTTCTTTGAGTAACCTTGTATATTTTAGCATCAATTTCTTTCTTGAAGAAATTGATTTACCCTTTCCATGACTGGTCATATCATCACTGGGATTATCTTGATGAATATTACTTTATCCTATCATAACCCATATGATTTCCTTCTGACATGTATACTCAACTTCCAACATGCCATCTTTGATGCCTCTCATACCATGCTTCCACTACACACTCTATTAGCAATAATGGAGGTGCTATCTCCAAACTATAGGGCTTATCTTTGGAGATGTTGTCACTTTATCCATGCATACACTTTGTCTTCCTTTATCAAAAAAATAGTATCCTAATCTATATCAATCTATATAGAATAGGTATTCCCACTATGTACTTATGTATCTTAACATTCTTCAATCCTGACCTTCGATCCTCTTGTGGAATATTCTTGACGTAACATTATGTCCTCAAGTTCCTCTATTCCTTCTTGATATTAGGTCCATACTCTTTCATATTCCATAAAACCTTCCTTATTCCTGTGCTTTGCATCTCCATATGAAACTATGGTTCATGCCTTATCATGTATTGCAGATAGCTTCCCCCAACTATCATTCACATTTGATGTGCAAAAATTGTCACCTAGAATGTCTTCCCCGAACAAGAATTTCATTAGGGTTTCCCATGTTGCTTATTGAACCCGACATATGATCCAATAACTTCTTAAATATTTCAAGTGTAAAAATGAATAAATGTCTCTATCCTTCTTTCTTCTATCTATACACATATCTATAATTTTTTATGTTTTAAATGTAATCATTACATCCAAAAGAAGACATACAACAAATTATGTTAGCTAGAACCATAATATACCATTTTGGTAATATAGGCACAATTTTCCTTTTAAGGTCACCATCAATATTCTTTCTAACTTCCTGTGATCTAAGCTTCTCAATCCTCAATTATGATGGAATACCTAGAATCCTCTTTCCAATATGTTTCCAATGACTGCTTCCTTTCTCAATTCTGAGTCTTGAGAAAAATGTTATGGATAATTGAAATTTGTCTTCTTTGTGATGCAATCCCTGTGTAGTTATTCTCCTTTATCAGAGACAAAATAGCTCTTGGACCTTTCCTGGATCCACTCATAAGGTTCATAGACCTTATTTACTACTTTTGATACAGGTCCAAACAATAAAAACCCGACGAGATTCCTCCCTAATCCCTTTTCTTTCTTTAACGCAGTTTTTGGGCACTGGTCCCTTTTTCTTCAGCCCCCAATCACATTTGACCATAGGTTGTAACCAAGCGCGAGAAGACATGCTCTTATCCAGAGCCTAGGGAACATTGGGACTCCACTGCTTCAGAGGTTGTCTCAACTCCATACCTACAATCTCCTAGAGCTCTAAATTGGCAAACTCACGAATAAAGGTGGATCGACGGTCCATGACTTCCCAGCATCCAATGGTCTCGATCGACTCTAGGACTCCGAGCTTCAAGATTTCTCGACTCAAAGAAACTTGCAACTCAATTCCTCTGAAGTACCAAGTTTATGGAACTTGGGATCCGGTGCCACGCATCCACTCCAATCAATGGTTGAGATGGACTCCGACATTTAGGAGTCCTCGACCCCAACTGCTTATGGCTTGAATCCTCTAGAGTGCCAAGTCTCTGGACTATAGGATCTACTACCACATTTTCTCTCCCGATCAATGATGAGGATTTACTCCACTCTTCGTATCTTCAGGGGTTTTACCTTCATCACACTTCATTCCTTCTGAAATCCAAATTGGTGAACTCCCAGAGTCTTCGTCGGTAACTAAGCAACAAGGGGTGCTACGTGGAAGAAAATAAGGAGTGGACACATGATCGTATATGACTGGTGACACGTGTCTTCTTCCAATTGGCCCAAACAGTCTTTGAAACACTTGAAAAATGATGACATGTGGAAAGAATATAGTGTTCTCATGTCACCCTAAGTGATTTCAGTGTCCATGTCATTCTTGTTCTTCTTGACTCTAGAAATACAGACTTTGGAGGTTTCTACCTCATCACTCTGTGATTTCCACGAAAATCGAACCGACAAAGCACTAAACCGGTGTCTCTTTAGAGCTCCAACACTCTAGCGCTTCAGACAATGAAATATTTCACAATTTCTTCTAACATTTCCTCTGAACGCCGAATTTCTGAATTCGGTGGTTTCCTTTGCTTCTATTTTCATTCCATTACAGTGGTAACACATGGCCCCACTAACGAGAAACACATGTCAGATCAAAATTGGTTCTAAAGACCTGTCAAAGGTAAAAAGTAAGTGACATGTGGAAGGCCATGGTAGGTCCACGTCACCCTAGGTGGCATCATCATGTCATGTCACAATTTCACTCTGGAACTTCGGAACTTCGGGGCTCCGAGAGATCCAACACTAACACACTTTATTTCTCCTAAATGTCGAACTTCTGAACAACTGTTTCCCAAAGCTTTGGCACTTCAAGGCTCCAAGAATCCCAAGGATTCCTCTCCGTATTAAAAAAAATCATCCAAACGCTGAATATTTGAATCTCTTAACTTTTTTGGGGTGCACGTAGTACAAATGTCTTCATATAAGATGGTGACATGTGGCCCCCACGTGTCGGACTTCTATTGGTCCCACAAGGTTGTCAAAAGTACAATTCTGACTGGAACATGGCATGACTATGGGAGGTCCACATCACCCCTAGTGATGTCATCATGCCACATCATACCCCGTTCTTTGACACTTCGTATCTTCAGGATTCAAAAAATTTATTGACTTATCACCATGTTTTTTTTGAACTCTGAACTACCAAACAACTACTTCCCAGAACTTCGGGACTTTGGATATTTTCTTAACATTACCTTCAAGTTCTCCCAAACTCTGAATTTACGAACTACTGAAATTCTACATGGTTGGTCCACGGAAATGTGTCCATGTTAATTGAATGGTTCGGATGAGTTCCATACTTTGGGACTTCGGGAGGAAGTCCATTTTATGTGCACTTCAACCAATTTCCCTGAACTCTGAACCATCGAAATTCTCAGGGAAAATCCACGACTGTCCTCTTCCTGGATTATCTATGGTTGAGATTCACTCCGGGACTTCGGAACCTCTGAATTCGGCCCATTTTTCTCAACAAAACTTAAACTTCAGTGAATTCACGTAGTCTAGAGGACTTGGAGGTTAACTTTCGTGCACCTCCTCTAGATATGACGGCTGGGAAGGGTATGTCTACCCGCGTGTATATCCTATGGCCCAAATTCAATCTCCTAGTAATTAACCATGATTGTTGTTGTAACTGCTCCACCAATTCTCTTGATCTTTCCATTACCACCCAATATCTTTCTCATTTCCCCTCTAGAACTCTGTACATCAAATCCCTGTGGAATTTTTACTTCAATTTATTCATACACGGCCCATCCAGGTTCAATGTTGAAACCTAGGGGTCTAATACCATATTTGTGACGTCCCCATCCACCCAAGCCAGGTTCATTCCACTGAAAAACAAGCTTTCAATCTATGATACCAATTTTTGATGTCCCCTAGCCACCCAGGCTGGGGCATGCTACTAAAATTCTTCTCTTGTTTGTAGCATACCCATCCTTATACTGGTCGAGCTACATGTTACACATCAACATTACTCGCTTCGATAAGTGTCGCAAGTGTCGCATTTTTCTCACAAGTGTCGCAAGTGTCAAGCAAATCATATAGCCATGATGCCTATGTCATACTTATAATGACATCAAAAAGATACTTAAAACACCTCAAACACTTGATTTTGAGGAAGAGGAATGGTTAACTGGAGTTATGTACCTCTTGCCATCTGAAAGAACCATTGAATCTGGGTTTTTAGAGGAGAGCGCTCCCCTATACCTCTCCTAGGAGGGATGGCGCTACCCTATAGAGTGTTAGGGAGTGTTATAACACTGAACAACCCTTCTAGAGGAGCGTTATTGCTTTTAGGAGTGTTAACACCCCCCTAAAGCCTACAAGGGAGCGCTATAGCACTCTAATGGCCCTTTTGAGGGAGCGCTGCCTATTTTGGGCAGTAGTTGGTCTGTTGAGGAGAATAAGGGGAAGATCTTTTCAATATTGGAAGGCAGTTGGATTTGAACCCTTGGTCCAGCCATGATCCTAGGGAAGATCCCTGACTCAAGGAGGAAAATCTTCAACTTACCCTAAAGATACCTCAAGAGGTTAGGCCTCTCTAAACCTATATAAGAAAGCTCTCTCATGGTGAAAAGGAGGAAGAATTAGAAGCATGAAACCTATGATCTCATAGGAAACATACAGTGAACTGGAGGAGAGTAATCAATGAAGTTTCTATCATCCGAATTGTGGATCTTTTGAGCAAGGGTTAGACAAAGAGGATTTGACGAAGCTACTGCACTCGCATCTACGGTTGTAAGTTTCTTTTGTTGTTTTTCTCATCAATATGACACGCTTGGTCTGTTTCTTTCTAGTTTGTGCTTAATCTCACATGAACTTGTCTCTAATAGATAGGTCTATTTCAAGCTAATATCAGTAGAGTAGGAAGTGGTTGTACTATTTTTTGTCTACAGGGCTTATTGAGGAGTGAAAGATTGGAGCTCAACTCGAAGTGTGTAGGGACAAACACCAGTAAAAGGTACTTCTTTTCTCTTTCCTCCTCATACATTAGTTTATATAGATCTAAAAGGAAGTCAGTTTCCATGATAAGCGTCTTCTGTCTTAAGAGTTAAGAGTCTATATCTCAAGAGGAGATCTACCTGTCCGTAGGGAGATTTTCCTTCAACAAAAACTGGCGACCATACTGGGGAATCGAATCGAAACTTCTGGTTTTGATTTTTCCTCATAGACCTTGTCTTACCCTTTGATTATTTTCAGACCTTGTTGACCCCATTTTTCTGATTTCATATGTTGATTTACTCCTTACCCTATCACACTCAGCTTGATAGCCAAAATTTGACTAAAATTTTGGGTTTCTGGACATTTTCCTGAGCTTTTTAAGCCTGGGGCCCCTGTGACCATGTTAGCAGAGCGCCAACACTCCATGGATGTGTTAGACAGAGTGCTATAATGCTTGGTTCCTGTTACACCAGAGCGCCAACCCTCTTTTGGCAAAAAATATTTTCAGAATTGCTTTTTCTAAGGTCCAATCCCTATTTCTCATTTGTTGAGCCTCTCTATGAGTCAATGCTTCTTCCCACTGAAATTTGAAATCCTTCCTTCTAAGGAACAAATACCTTGCTATTCAGATTTTGTGGCCTTCTTCATTATTTTTTGAGTGTTTTTCTGCTATTGGGAGTTTGAAATCAATCCACTGCTTTTTCTCTCCTATCTGACTGAGCAAAAACTCTTGTGAAGGACATCAGAAGTCTACAAATCTTCTCATTTGGTTTTTTTTTTGAGGTCATTGTTCTTGAACATCTCTCTTTTGTGTGGAATTCTTGATTTTCTTTGTTATCTTTGTTTTCTTTTTGCTTCTTGTTTTTTATCATAGCAAGAGGGTGTGTTGTTTGTATGAAACCTGCTTATGCTTCTCTGAGTTTCCTTGATCTAAAAGTTTAATTGGTAGGGGAAGTGTCATATTGAATTAATCATTATTTGCACACAAACAATAAAGAGACACCTTAGTTATTGATTTGCATATTAGAAGACATTTCTAAAAAGTTTTAACATCACATTGGATTTGATTGAGAAAATTTGTTTGAGGACATTCCTTATTAGTGTTTGATAGTGAAAACAACTCTCTCTCTCTCCCTTAAATAGACATTCATCAAAAAGAAACGATTGCTTATCATCTTTTATTCATTTTTGGGGGATTGAGTCATCATTCCATCCGTTTCACTTTCATACACCCCTTTTGAGTAAAGAACGGTTGTAAAATGAATGCTAATTAAAAACTATCTAGAACATTTTTTTTCTAGGATCTTCCACCAATAGTAGACTAGGATTAGCACTTTGGATTAGGCTGTGAGCATAACTCTCCAAAGTTTCCAAAACAAACATTAGCATCCTAAGCTAGGGAGAGTCAAATCCAATTGTCGTATAAGTTTGCTAGGATCCCCCTCTCACACAGGGGTTACGCACGAGGTCGCACTTGAGAAATCTACGGAGATTATCCCTCCGTGGTTTGACTGATTGTAGTAGTCGGATCGTATTATGGGGGTCGCTTAAAGGTATAACCACAATGTTGAGTGGAAGCCTTTCAAGTTGATTTCAGGCTAGATACCCTGCCCTTATGTTTAGACTGGACTGTCGACTGTACCCGCCCAGGGGCTGACTATGAATTGGTAACCTTAGTAGCTACAATATTTAGGGTCTTACACAAGGTGACAGTGAAGGGAAGTCTCACTGTACCTGGAATAGACATTGGTCAAACTCACTCGGGCTCCTTGGAGGGTAAATTCACAATTACTGTGTGGAATCTTGCACCAAGGTGAAAGTCCGTTAAGCAGGTTGCCATTGTAACTGTTCCACCATATCCCAGCCCCTTCTTGACTTGGTCACGCGACGTTGGATTTCATCACCAACTAGCATGGTCATTGAGAGAAGGGTTTGTTTGCTTGGTTGTGATTCCTAGATTCTATTAGCGTATGCTATTTCTTTTCAGTAGTTGGCCATAGATTTTTTTCGTCTATTTTTTTTTCGCCAACATTGACCCTCCACGCCGTTCGCATAGGGTACAGGGACTTCCTCCAGTAAATATGGAAGAGACTACCCCTTTATCCCCTCATTCTATGGAGGAATCTCATCAACAGAGCAAGGTTCACGACATTATAACCTCCCAAGAAGAAGTTCCCACCTCTTTAGAGAATTTTTGAATTGTCTCAGAGTCTCTGGAGGCTTTCCGCATTCCTGAGGGATATGAGAGGTGTTTTCTCCAATTGAATTTAGCCGGTGAATTTTTCATTGTCAATCCTTCTGACGTTTCGACTAGGTATCATTCAAACCCTCTAGTCGAAGACCCCTTTTGGACCACAGACGTTGTTCGAAGCCCACCGCGCACAGTGTGGGATCTTTACGGAACAGAAATAGGTGTCGATGTGCTTGTTACCTACACCATACCCTTAGATCATTTTACCAGTACTACCTTTTTTTCAACTACACCGTCCGTTGATCCGAACATATCGTTCATCGGCCCAAGGTCCACTTTTTCTCTCCAGACAACCCATTCTACAATGGTCTCTCATGTTTTGAATATTCCCGCCGGTAATGTGGTGGTTAGCCAAGATACAATTGGCACACCACTAACACCTAGACCTTCATCGTCACTCCATTTTGGGTACAGAGCACTGAATTCTTTCGTTGTCACTACTACCCAAGTTATGCATGGAAGTTCTATACCTGTACAACAACCTGGAGGGACCGGTCTTGGTGTCTTTAATCCATTAAGAAACACCGGTCATTCGTTTACATCTGGTTCCCAAATTTCGTGAACTCCACTTCATACTGGGGGGCATCCTCCCACCAAAGGACAACCTCCATTTGGAGGGAACCCTCATGCTAGGGGGCAGCCTCAAACTGGAGCCTACCATCAACCGCATGGACAAAATGTGTCTACAACACCCAATCCATGGAATATCCCTTTTCCAGGAAACCCACAGTTCTCGGGAGGACACAATCCTCAAGCTCCACAACAACCTCTTCCCCCTTAAGGGACTCATCTATATCCTCCTTATGGAAAAAATATCTACCCCCCTTATGGGAAAACCCCAAATCCAGCTTATAATCCTCAAAACCCATCCGGTTATCCTCCGATCACACATGTTTCTCGAGCCCCCTCAAATATTGTGTAACCTAGTCAACACCAACCTTATACAAGAGGACCCACTAGTTACAATTATCCACCTAACCCAGTGTACGGTCCTACTGGTGTTCCTATGCCACACCAGTATCACTCGCAGGTTAACTGACAGCTACCTTTCTTGGCAACCCTGGATCTCCCAGACTTGTCTCAGTTAACGAATGATCCTATTTTTCACTCTTCGGTTTGGCCAGCTATTCCAGCTAAACTTCCTTTTAATATTCAAAAATTCAACGAAAAGTCTGGAGAAGACCCAAACAACCATGTGATGACTTTCCATTTGTGGTGTTCATCGAACTCCCTCATGGATGATTATATACATTTGTGTCTTTTCCAACGAACACTTACGGGTTCTGCAACAAAGTGGTATATTAAACTACCACGTGCTTCTTTTCACGATTTCAACTCCCTTGCCATGCCTTTCCTCACACACTTCCAACTACCCATTTGATATGAGACGGGTACTGAACTATTGACCTCCCTTCGTCAGAAAAACTCCGTACATATCTCTGATCATATTCATGAATGGAGACGACGACGAAGGTTAATCAAAGCGATCATTCCTGACCAATTATTAGTGGAATGGTTCACTAAATCATTATTACCCCCGATTGCTCGTGATGTTGCCATGGGTGGTGTAGTCACTGAGGAAGAAGCTATTGCTTGAGCTCAGTACTTAGATTTGGTTTATTCACAATTTGGTACTTTGTATGAATTGATACCAAATTCTACCCATGCCACTACTGATCCATCCAAACCACCATCTACCTCACACACGGATGGAGTCATTGGCTCTGTCAAAACCCAATCTACTTCCTAGTCGACTGGAACAACCCAGCGGTCCGCTTCGATGTCTGCTCCCAGGTCGACCACACCCTCTTCTACCTCCCCTCAAACTTAGGTCTTTGAGGTGAATACAGTCCAATCGACCCCTTCACAACAATCTGGAGTTAAGAAGAAAGAGAGAAATAAACCGAAGAAAAACAATAACAATGAACAACCAAAAAATCAAACTCAAACCCCCTATTGTCGGAAAACAACCACAATGGAAATCGAAATTCCCATGTCTCATTTGTGGAAATGATCACTATACCTGAGATTGTCCACATCACGATGAAGTGGCCAAGATTTTTAAGGGAAATTCACAACCCGCTGTGCTTACCCAACCTTTTCCACAGAAGCAATCCTTGGTTTCTCAAACCCCCACTCCAGGGGGCAGCTCCAGCCAATCCCATGATGAGGCCTCGACAAGTGCCCACATTTACATCTTTAACAAGATTAATCTGACCACTCGCACTACGACATATGACACACCGATTAAACCTGATAAGCCGAAGACCACTAATGGTTCCTTACTAGACCCATCACCATCTTTCGTTAGTCCTCTGTCTGCTAGCCCTCTGTCCGAGCCACTCCAGATCAAGAAACATTCGTTTGAATCCATATTACTCCCTCCTAAGAGAACTATTCAGAAATCTGCCTTTAATCCTAGTTAACGGGCTGTCCAAAACTACAACATCGTTGAAGATTTGGCTCAAGCACCGTGTGTTATGTCTTCTTTGGACGTTCTACAACACTGTCCCAGTCAATGTAGAACGCTCTTGGATGCCATTGGTGCTTTCGATCCTAAGTCATCTAATAACCTCACGTTTAATCTAGATGATCATCAACCTTGACTCTCCCACCAACTAGCTTTTCAAATCGATGTTGTTGTTCACAATCAACAAATCCACCAAACTTTCTTGGATGAGGGAGCCTCTACTTGTTTCATGTCTTTGGCTTGTTGGAAAGGCTTGAAATCACGTTCCCTTAACAAATCCCCTACGATGTTATGTGCTTTTGATGGGTGATGTTTTCATCCTCACGAACTTTTACAATCCTTAGCCGTTCAGTTGGGCAGCAAAACCGTTACTGTTGATGTCGAGGTGGTCGATGCCCCCCTCGATTACAACCTATTACTCAGAAGAAGTTGGTTCTATGTTATGACTGTTGTTGCCTCATCGGTGTTTCGATGTGTACAATTCCCCCATCAAGGAAAAATTGTCCCTATCGACCAACTAGATTTCTGTACACCCGATGCTCGTGCATCTGTTACCAACAAAATTCCTTTTTTGGGAGACCACAAGGTTACGTATGAAAGCGTTGGTGTTAGCTTGTTGAAATATTCTAGCCCGATGGGTACCTTCCCTACACCACTTCCACCCACCACACATCATATTGCCACCATCAATATGATTTCAACTATGGCTTATCAATCATTGGAATCATCTGACCCTTGGATTGTACCTAGTCCTATGGAATTTGATGTACTAGGTGACACCATGCCACTTAGCCCAGTCGAGGCCACATACGTTGCTATTCAATCTTCCTCTCCCTCCCCAGACAACCCACATTTATTGGCACTTGATGCCTACTTGATGTCGTCATGGTTGGATTCCCTATCGTCTAGAATCGATTACATTTCCCAAATTTTTCCTTTCTACGAATCTATAATGGAAATGCTTAGTATTGATGACGTACCTTGGGATGATAACCATCATCGATCCTCTTTCCTTCTACCTCTAGAAGAAATTCACAAAGACATACACTCTGTATTCCCTCCTGATGTTACCAATTCTCCACAATCTCCCATCCTCACACAAGATACTCTTTCTGAAGGGAATCTAGGTAATATCTCTACTACGATCGTTATTGATATTTCGATCAAAGAAGGCATTGTGGAAAATGTTAATCTTGGTTCTATTTGCACACTTGAAGAAGTGGTATCTTACACCGCTTTGTTTAAATAATTCTGCGATGTCTTCGCTTGGAGCTACGAAGAAATGTCAGGGATCAACCCCTCGATCTTCGTGCATGAAATCAAGACTTACCCAGGTGCGAAACTTGTTCGACAAAATCTCTGCCCGGTTCATCCCAAGAAAATCGTAGCTATAAAGGCAGAAGTTGAGAAACTTTTGAAATCTGGCTTTATCTATCCTATCCCTTTGATAGAATGGGTCTCCAACCTTGTTCTAGTTGCCAAAAAATAGGGGACCATTCATGTCTACGTTGAATATTTGGATCTTAATAAGGCTTGTCCAAAGGAAAACTACCCTACGCCCTTCATCAACCAGATCATTGATAATTTCTCTAGGAGCGTAATCTTTTCTTTCATGGATGGTTTCTCCAGGTATAACCAGATTGAAATTTTACCTATTGATCAACATAAGACAACCTTTATCTGCCCATGGGGAAATTTCGCCTATCGGAAGCTACCTTTTGGTCTCAAAAATGCTGGTGCTACTTTCCAACAATCTATGTCATACGCTTTCCATGATATCAAGCATATTGAAAAGCTTACCTCAACAACTTACCTGCCCACTCATCCAATCGATCAGATCACATTGATCACTAACGGGCTATTTTTCTTCGATGTTAGTTTTACTGTATCTGCTTGAACCCACATAAGTGTATTTTTGTTATTGAATCTGGTCGGCTCCTCAGTTTTGTTGTCTCTAAAGGGAGGATTTAGGTAGATCCCTTAAAGATTAAGGCTATTCTAGCCTTACCCTCGCCTACTAGTTTGACCCAACTCCAAAGTTTGCAAGGAAAAGAAAACTTCCTTCACCGTTTCATTTGTAACTACACTGAGATAACTAAAGGATTGATGCGATTGTTGCAGAAAAACACCCCTTTCATCTGGGATGACATAGCTCAACGATCATTTGATGCTCTCAAGCATGCCTTGACCCACGCACCTTTGTTGCATCCTCCAGAGTATACAAAGGACTACATCCTTTACTTAGCTGCCTCCACTTCCACTATTGCGATGGTGTTAGTTCAGGAGGACCCCAACGGTGAGGAACATGTGATCTATTACCTGAGCAAGAGTCTATCTAGACTCGAACTCCGATATTCACATGTAGAGAAACTGGCTCTAGCAGTCGGTATCGTTGTCCAGAGATTTCACCATTACATCCTAATATGCACCACCACTGTGATCACGGACTCAAACCCCATGTACCATGTCTTGACACGTCAAGTGCTCAGGGGAAAATACTCCAAATGGATCGTCATCCTTCAGGAATTCGATCTTGAATTTGCGAAGTCCAAAGCCAAAAAGTCCCTAGTGTTTGCGGAGCTTATCTGCGACCTTACCCATGCTGATGAAGATATTGAACCCCGAGATTCTCTCCCTGACAAAACTCTTTTCCTCATCAGCACCTATGATCCTTGGTATGGAGACATCCTCCTTTATCTCCAAACCCAATGCTTTCAGCCTAACATTTCTCGTGAAGAGTGTCGATGTATTTGCCACCATTCTCGTCGTTACCTTATCGTTGGCGACACCTTGTATCGTTGTGGTGTTGATACTATCCTTCGATGATGTTTGATTCATGAAGAGGCTGAATGTGTTTTGAATGACTGTCACCTTGGAGCCTGTGGCGGTCACCTTTCTAGGATGGCTACAGCCCAGAAAATTCTACATGCCGGCTATTTTTGGCCCTCGATTTTCAAAGATTGTATTGCGGCAATCAAAAAATTCCCACCCTACCAAGTTTTTAATAACAAGGCACGCATGCATCCTACTACGCTACACCCTGTTATTGCCATCGGCCCCTTTTCCAAGTGGGGTATTGATTTCATGCAATGTAAGCCTACCTCATTTGGGGGGCATGGTTATACAATCGTCGTCATTGACTACTTTAAAAAATGGGCTGAGGCTATGCCTACCTTTCTGAATGATGGACGTACCGCAACTATTTTTGTTTTTAACCACATCATAACTCGTTTTGGTGTACCATGCACCATTGTCACCGATCAAAATTCACACTTTAAGAACCAGATGATGAGTGAATTGCATGCCAAGTTGGGTTTTCACCGTGAAAACTCTTCCCCATACTATCCTTAGGCCAACGGACAAGTTGAAGCCATCAACAAAGTCCTTAAAACCATGATTCAATGTATGGTAGGGGAAAATAAGACATCCTGGCATCTACAACTATTCTCTGCTCTCTAGGCTTACCATACTTCCGTGAAAACTGCAACGGGGTTCACTCCTTTCCAGCTAGTGTATGGCATTGAAGTTGTTTTACCAATCGAGTGTGAGATTCCATCTCTAAAACTTAAAGTAGAACTCCTACCCCATACTTCTGTCGAAGAGTAATGTTTCTTATACCTGACCAAACTGGACGAAACATGTCATGATGTTTCTCTCGTTAACGAGGCAGATCAGAAATGGATAAAAAATCAATACGACAAATCCGTCCATCCTCGGACTTTTTCAGAAGGAGACATACTCCTCATCTATGACCAGGCTCATGACAAACTAGGGACAGGTAAGTTAGAACCTCTGTGGCATGGCCCGCACATTGTGAAACATGTTTTTCACAGAGGCACCTATGAGTTAGTCAATTATGACGGAATCTCCCTAGGAGAGCCCCGGAACGAGCTTTACCTTAAAAAGTGCTATGTCTAGATCACCTAGCATGTGTACTTTGTACATTATTGTATTTTAGTTTGGTGTGTCTGTTTCTTTTGCATGCTCGAGTTTTTATCTTTGCCACTCATAATTGTGTCATGTTTTTTCATGTCTAGATGACGTCTTCCTTTCCTATCTTTGTCGGGTTTGCGGATGGTGCTAGTCGACACACCAGAACGTTGCTTCTGTAGCATGGGTCATTTACCAATCTGACAAGTTGGTGAGTTCAGGAGGTATTTGCTTAGGACCAATGACTAATAACATGGCAGAATATCATGCTATCATTGGAATTTTGACCCAAGCCTCCTCCCTAGGTATCTCTCGTATGATTGTTAACCTAGACTCGCAACTCGTGGTCTGCCAACTTAATTGTATCTACGCTATTCGTAACCCTATCCTGCTACGTCTCCACCTACGGGTTCGTCGTATTGAACAAATATTTGATTACATTGAATACAAACATATTCCAAGAGAACTCAACAATGTTTCGGACCCGTTAGCCAATTACATCATGGATCGGTATCTCGCCCATAGATAAGGTTTCATGAAGGAAAACAAATTGTACACCACATGTAAATTAAAACACATCACATTAAAGACATCATCATTTACAAATCTTCTGGCACTGTAAAAACTCAGAACTGTATATATATAGCGTGACTAAAAATGTTTTGATTACGTCAAAAAAGTATTTGGAAGAGAAAAATTTTGGGTCTTCACACCCATACAACATCGTCCGACAAGTCATACAAAATATACAATCACCAGAGAGACTCTAATCTCTCTGCACTGCATTATGCTAAGAATAACACATCACTGCGCACACTACTCATCTCAGTAGAGAGTTAACATTCTTGGGCACCCCCATAGTGTGTCTTTGTAGATGTAAAGGCACTTCTCCCCTCCGTAGAGGAGGAATTCCCATCTTAAGACCTTGAAGGTTTCGTTCAACCTCCCGGAGACCTATCACTGGTGCCCCTAGATATACTGCAACCTGAGCATCCCCACGACGTCCCAGTACTGGTATCTCAGCCAGACACACTACTCCCTTGTCTGCATGTTGAAAACAATACATCCGTTAGAAACTCTTCTACGTACCCAAATATATATATATATATATACATACATTAAAAACTTAAAAAACACTAGATAAGGTATTGTTTCGTCTCTCACCTGACACATCCCAATCTTCCCTCGCTGGTAGAATTAGATCCATACTCCCACAAAAGTCCACCTCGGCATATGGAAAATCTTCTATCCAAAGATATTGGCATCTCAGCCAAGCGAAGAAGTCACCAGTGAAGCAAAATTCTGACTCTGCCACTAGTCTCAGAGACAAACTAGTCCATCGTTCCATCCATGGTTCTTCCACTGGTCGTACCGCCAATGCAATCTGAGGCTACATTCGGGGGATGCACTCTAAGAAGAATGAGACCAAGAAAGAACCATATCCAAACTGCTTTTGCCCCATCCTACATCTCGAAATTTGTTCCTTCACGTTCTGAAGAAACCCTACGCTCCAGTTAAATAGTGTTGGCTCTAAACACTATACACCATAAGCTACCTATGATCTTGACACTAGATGTGTGCTGGTGCTTCCTGTCACACTCATGATGGTGAACAAAATAGACCGAAGGGGTAATTCTCTGATATCCTTGATTGGTATTCTACCTCCCACCAGTCTTGCTCCTGGGACACAATGACGTGCCAGGTACACATCCACTTGTTCAGGAAGCGCCCTCTGTCCAAAAAAATCTATAGGAGCCCCTCTTTTTGAGAGGTCAGTCAAGAAGTATACATCTTCCAACTCGATGGTTAGAAGTTGTGTTCCGATCCGAAACACTTGCTCTACGACATCCCACAAGCTGATTATGTGCTCAAGCAGAAGGATCTCTTTCTTCATCTTTTGCAGTTTGAAGAATTTGAGAAGGCCACAATCTCTCAACGCGGCCCGCGTGCGAGGAGTCCGCAAAGCAGCCAAGTCTTCAAGATCATGCTCCCGTTCCTTCCATTCAATCATGGGTGTTTCCAAAATCACCTACAAACAAAAAAAGAACAAAGAACTTCATTATTCAATCTTTCAGCAATTTCTTAAGTAATTAAAAAACTTGAAATTCATTGTCCATGCTGTTCAAAAAGGACCACGCCCTCTTTTTATACTCAATAATCACTACGCAGCCCCATAACCTACAATAAAACATTTTAAATTAAAATAACTTTCATCAATGGCTGCATGGGCACGTTGTTGGGTTTCTTATGTATTCCTTAACAAAAATGACCAATCTACTCAAGCATCAAGGCATTGGCATCTATGCTACAACCTTCTAAAGGCATTTTTGTAAACAGATGTTTTTTTCCCATCGTTTTGCACAGGAGCCAATTTGATCTTTTTTTGGACGACCTAGGGCTTCAGTATTTTATTCAAATATTGCTATGAAAACAAATTTTGAACCATGTAATTGAAAGAGGAGGAAATGAAGATCTACCTGGTTCAAACGACGAGAGAAATGATCGACCGTAGCTCCGGTACCAAGCAAAACAAGATCCACCTCCAAAATGAGAATCTCCACTGCTACAAATCCTTATGCAAATGAAATGGTAATTGAAGATTTTTCTTGTATTACTATTTACAATTTCCATTTTTTTATAAGGTATAGTTATTTGTGGGTTTCTTTAACAATATAATGGCCTCACTAAACCTCTGGATTGCAGTTTTGACATTGTAGATTTCAAAGCAGTTTTGATCGTTTGTTTACCTTGTCACATCCATGAGCATAGTCTTAGTTCGTTCTCATGCTCGAGAATACAAGAACGCACCGAGTAAACTTTTATCTCTTTTTCGGACACGTATGGACACACGGAAAAGGAACCCCCTGGAGTCACCTTTAAACTCTTTTCAGACTCTCTAAACATGAAAAAATCGTCGAGTGATCTTGCTTCCTTTCACACTCGTTAAAAGGTTCGAAAGGGCGTCTTTCGAGTGGTAGTTTATCTATTTTTCGGCCTCGTGAGACTAATTGTATGAAAAAGAAACTGAGAGAGTCCTCTTTTAAGTGTTTTTTCAGACTCTATAATCATAAAAAACCTTCGAGTTTTTTGTCTTTGGACTCGCTAAAACAAACATCGACATGCCCATACGGGACCGAACCCTTACTTCTTCTAGTTCGTTAAACAAAGGAAGAGGAACTTACCGAAGGTGAGTTATATTGAGCATGTGTTACCCTCCTCGA